>CM070506.1:15341536-15524927 GCA_036346375.1 Guadua angustifolia | reverse complement strand
TGGACTTTGTTTTAGGACTGCCTAGGACCAAGAGGGGAGGGATAGTATTTTTGTGGTGGTTGATAGATTTTCTAAGATGGCTCACTTTATTCCTTGTCATAAGGCGGCGATCTGTTAATGTTGCTAACCTTTTCTTTCAAGAAATCGTTACGCTTGCATGGTATGCCTTCTACTATTGTTTAGATCGTGATGCCAAGTTTTTGAGCCACTTTTGGAGAACTCTATGGAATAAATTGGGGACCAAGCTGCTTTGTTTTCAACAACATGTCATCCCCAAACCGATGGCCAAACCGAGGTAGTAAATCGTACATTATCTACTATGTTGAGGACTGTTACGAAGAAGAATTTGAAGATGTGGGAAGAGTGTTTGCCACATGTTGAGTTAAACTTATAATAGGGCGGTACAGTCCACCACCAAGGTAAGTCCTTTTCGGGTAGTGTATGGCTTCAATCTCCGTGCTCCTATTGATCTATTACCTTTACCTACTAGTGAACGAGTTAATCATGATGCTAAGGAACGTGCTGAATTTATTCTGAAATTGCATGAAAAGACTAGAGAAAATATTGAAATGATGAATGAAAGGTATAGGACAACGGGAAGTAAAGGTAGAAAGGAAGTAAAACTTGAACCGGGTGATTTAGTATGGTTACACTTGCGAAAGGATCGTTTTCCAGAATTGAGAAAGTCTAAATTAATGCCTAGAGCTGATGGTCCTTTCAAGATACTTGAGAAAATAAATGATAATGCATATAAACTTGAGTTGCCGGCCGAATTTGGGGTTAGTCCCACATTTAACATTGCAAATTTGAAACAGTTCATGGGAGAAGAAGATGAGCTTGAGTCGAGGACGACTCCACTTCAAGAGGGGGAGGATGATGAGGACATCACTCCAATGCATACGCCCGAGACTTCTCCAGTTGTGATGCAAGGACCCATCACAAGAGCACGAGCACGACAATTGAATCAACGGGTGAGCTCGTTCCTAAGTGCCCGTCTTGATACTTGTGAGAATGGTATGCTACCTAATGATATTATTGATTATATTGTACTTAGGAACTTTGGAGAGGATCATGAAGGCCTTGGGAACCAGCAAGGGTCAGGAGGGAGGCAAGGAGGGCGTCAATTCAAGTTGGAGGTCTAATTCGTCTCGAGTCGACTACCTCGGCCACCAGGAGCAGCGTTCACTAAAATCGTCGCCCAGGCCACAAAGCGGGCTCCGATTTTGATGATCCACATATGCCTCGAAAGCTAAGGAGATAACCTTTCCAATGGTACTGGTTTAAGGTCATTTGGACTTCAGAGTCGACAGGAATTCACGTTGCAAGTTGGCGGATAGAATCTGTCCCAGGGTGCTGCGTCACCAATTTGGGCCCTTGGCCCATGTATCGTGTTGGAGTCCATCACAGACGCGTCTAGGGTTTCTAGGACGCCCCTAGCCTTTATATCCAGTAGCTGCCGCTAGGGTTTGATTTGGGTTTTGCTTAGATTAATTCTGTCTTTGAACGAAGGTCGCTGTTCATCGGTTTGTGAGACCCCAACTCGTGAGCTTCATCTTCAATTGCAAATTCAGTTGCATCTTTCTTGTTTTTTTGTGTTCTCGATTCATTGGCAGGATTAGCCTTAGCCGTGGCGAGGTCAGCCGGAAAGGCACGGTTGATAACTAGAGGGCAGCGTGGTGCTGCGATTCGGGGGTTTTGATCGTGCCGATCAAGCCGGATCGTGTGTCTCGCGCCGCCTAATCGACTTATCCTCCACCTGACGGAAGTTCGGGCAACCCGTCCCCATCATATAGGAATCCCATTTCCCAAGCAACAAAAACACCTAGGCCTAGAGTACGGACTAAGTGTTCCCTGTTTCCCAAGGCCTTGGAGAGTATATCTCTCTCTTTGTCTAAAGTGAAGAAGCTCTAGAAAGATTCTGTACTCAATGCTACTAGGCGTTGGGATACTTCCTCGTTTGAAGGGTTGGCAAAGGACACGCCACCCGAAGATATGGGACATGACCTCACTCTTATCTAATTTTGGGCGCACTAGTCCATGATAGAGGCAAATGGTGGCGCGACCTCCTTCTAGATTGCCTCATCATCCTCCCTTGTCCATTGCGCCATCTTGCCCACGTAACTAGTGGAGCCAAGTCTATACAGGTGGGTGTTTTTGATTGGACAGTCTTATGCGCCGTATTTTGATGCACAAACTCTTCCTGTTGTCTTCATCTCAACAAATCATTCTCACACATCTTCAGTGATGAAACCGTGTTTCTGGAATAGGGTCATTTCCTTATTCATGTAATTAGCGACGAGGGCGCTGTGGAGTACAAGGACCCCGGGTATCTACATGGCGGGCTGCGAGGACCACCCAAGAGGGGATGGGCCGAACCGACTACACAGAGACAGACACCACCCGGACTACAACTGCTGTACCCAACAAGGAAGGGTTAAAGATAGAAACCGACCTTGAATAGGAAAGATATGATTGTAATCCTGGATACTAACATATTTGGTTAGAGATAGAATCTCCACCTTGTAACCGACTAGGACTCCTCCTTGTAACCGCGCCCCTACACTATATAAGGGGGGCGGGGGACCCTAGGAAGGGATCATCAGATCATCGCATTGAGATAGATCATCATAATTCCAGAGCACAAGACTAGGGTATTACCTTCACCGCGAGGGCCTGAACCTATATAAACCCCTGTCTTGTATTACCATCGAGTTTAGATCTAGTGCCTAGTCCCATAATCATTATTGCCGACAACAAACATCGACAGTTGGTATGCCAGGTAGGGGAAGCGCAAAGATCAATCTCGTCAAGCTCGATGGCAGCAATCAACGGAGTCGCCGTCACCTTCGCCCCAGAACCAAGCTTTTTAAGCAGAGATCTGGACTTCATTGCCGACAACCTCGAGAAGCTCGCTCTTTCAGTTCAAGCGGATCCAACTGGGAAGGACTTCAACAAGATTTCATCGGGACTTTTCGTTTGGGTTGGGGAGGCGCCATGCCATCTACTCACAAGTAGTACGCTAGGGGCTTACTTCCCAACTCAGATACGGTGAGGATTCGACCAAGAATGAATCTCGGGTGGTGGGCATCATCAGTAGCAATCCACTCAGATTCGAAGATCTATTCTACTTATCCCCTCTTCACTCCTCTAGTTTGAAGATCGAGTCGGAGAGTAGTACGGGAAGTTGCCACGGTTTTCGTGGCGTCTACGTAATTAAAGACCAGCGGACCGAATCTCAACATCAACGGGATGCTGAAGAAGCCGCAGAGGCAGATCGTCTTCGTCGTGAGGCCCAAGAAGCGCGCGTGCGTGGTCTATCTGAGCCCGCAACGTCAACGAAGACATCTTACAGGCAAGAATGGGGGACCAAGCTATTTTCCATACGCTGCAGTAGAACATCGTCGCTTCCAAGACACTCCTCGACACCCTGGGCCCAATGCTTGGAGCTGGTAGCCCGGCTTCCCCCATCGTGGCCGAAGTTAAGGCCATGGTGACGGCGGCAACAATTTAGCACAACCAAGGAGATCTAGTGGGGATGACGCACTCCCACGTTTGCGCAGTCACTCAAACCGCTAGCAGTCGGACCGCCCACAGTCGGCACGAGTCCTACCATGATGAAGACGCTCGTCGGAATCTCAACCGTGACCTCCGCTTGGACCTTAATGCCAGGTGGCGTGAGTGTGAAGAGGATGAACGGCGCCGGCGCGACGATGACTACGAGTGTTTCGGTATTGACCATGATGGCTGAGACAACCACAACGATCGGCGTGATAATCGCGACGATCGTAGGGACCACCACCACGTGGATGGTGTGATAATGAAGATCACTGAGTCAGAACTCTGCCATGCCGATCTCCACCACAGCGCAATGATGGATCCATTGATAGGGTCCGCGCGTTTACTGCTCAACTCTGCTGAGTGGTATGGCCCGAAGGCTTCAACCCTAAGGGCATCGTCAAGTTCGACGGGGAGAGGGACCCAGAGGCTTGGCTGCAGGTTTATGCCCTCGCAGTCAAGGTAGCCAGAAGCGACCACAACGTGATGTCAAACTACTTACCAGTCACGCTCACCCCATCAGCTCAGACCTGGCTCATGGGACTTTCGGAGAATTCTATAGATTCCTGGGGAGATCTGTGTGAGCAATTCATCGCAAACTTTCAAGGCACCTATAAGAGGACTGGAACCCCATGGGACTTGTACCAACTGAATCAAAAGAAGAATGAGTCTCTTCGGGAATTCATCTGATGCTTCATGCAAAAGAAAAACATGATCCGGGATGTCTCGAATGCGGTCGTCATAGCGGCTTTTCAGAAAAGAGTCAGCAACGTTGACCTGATCAAAAAGATGTCCCAGAAGCCGCCTACTATGGTGAAGGAGATGTTTGCATTAGCGGACTGCTACGCCATGGCCTCGGACGCCCTAGCCGAGTGCCAAGATGACCGTCCACGACAGAAGGACAAGAAGGACCACGCCGAGTCCTCCAAGCAGAAGGACAAGAAGCGGAAGAGAGAGGCTGACATGATGGCAGATCAAGGTCGACCCGGCCCATGGATAGGAGATTACGACAAGGTGATGGATGCGATATGTCCTTTCCATCCCAAGGGAAACATGCTGCCAAAGATTGCTTCACTTTGAAAAGGTTCACCGAGAAAGTAATAAGCAGTCGGACCCAGATAAAGGCGAGGCAACCAAGAAGCCGGACCCCCTGGTGATGATGACTACCAAGACACTGAGCATGAGCTTAATTACATATTCGGGGGCTCGGCTGCATATGAGTCCAAGCGGAAACAAAAACTTACCACTCGGGAGATCAATGCAGTCATGCCGATGACCCCCAATACTTGAGGTGGTCTGAAGTTCCGATCACATTTGACCGCTAGTATCACCCCGACCATGTTCCATACCTAGGGAGATATCCTCTGGTGCTGGACCCTGTTATTCGCGGCATCAAACTCAAGAGAATGCTGGTCGACGGAGGGAGCGGACTCAACGTCCTTTTCTCTAGAACCTTCGATGACATGAAGATCCCTTACTCTGAGCTAAAGTGAGGCTCATCGCCGTTCCATGGGGTAATCCCCGGAACCTCGGTGGTACCACTCGGGCAGATCACTCTGCTTGTCATATTCGGTACAAAGACGGTGTACCACGCCATCTTGGGAAGGCCAGGCTTAGCCAAATTCATGGCAGTGCTGCACTACACTTATTTGATGTTGAAGATGCAGGGGCCAAAAGGCATTATCACGGTTTGTGGGGATGTCAAGCAATCCTTTATGTGCGATAGGGAGAGCTACGAGCTGGCTGAGATGTAGGAGGCGTCGGCCGACAGGGAGAAGATTCGACTAGCAGCTGCGGTCCTACAAGACGAAGGAGACATCCACCGAGAAGCGAGCCAAGTCGAGGAAAAAAGCAGCGAAGGAGTCAATAAGGTAATACTCGACCCATCCAACTCGGCCAAGACGGCTCTGACTCGGACAGGGCTTGATCATAAATAGGAAGACGCGCTCGTCACCTTCCTCCAGGCGAACAGGGACATCTTTGCTTGGTAGCCATCTAATATGCCTGGTATCCGTAGGGAGGTGATTGAGTACTCTCTGAACATTGACGAGAAGGCAAAACCAATCAAGCAACGACTCCGGCGGTTCATGCAAGACTACCGCGATGCTATGAGGGAGGAGATCACCAAACTTTTAGCTGCTGGCTTTATAAAAGAAGTATATCATCTCGACTGGTTAGGAAATCTAGTTTTTGTTTGTAAAAAGAATAAAAGTTGGCGCATGCATTTGATTATACTGATCTTAACAAGGCATGCCCAAAAGACCCATTCGGGTTGCCTCGCATCGATCAGGTGGTGGACTCAACCACCGGGTGCGAGCTCCTGAGTTTCCTAGATGCCTACTCAGGGTATCACCAGATCAAACTAAAAGAGGAAGACTGTATTAAGACTTCGTTCATCACACCGTTTGGGGCTTTCTACTATGTCACAATGCCATTCGGGTTGAAAAATACTAGCGCAACTTGTCAGCGCGCGATACAGTGGTGTTTTCACACTCAACTCAGACGCAACGTGGAAGCATATGTGGATGATGTTGTTGTCAAATCTCAAATAAAGGAGGACCTCATCTCTCATTTGGCTGAAACGTTCAAAAGCCTAAGGGTCTACAAGATGAAGCTTAACCCTGAGAAGTGTATCTTCGGAGTCCCTTCGAGAAAGCTACTCGGATTCATCATGTCTCATCGTGGTATTGAAGCAAACCTGGAGAAGATCAATGCCATCATGAAGATGAAACCCCCGACTTGCCAGAAGGACATCCAGAAGCTCACAGGATGCATGGTAGCACTCGGCAAATTTATTTCCTGCCTAGGGGTGCAGGGGATGCCTTTTTCAAGCTTCTTAAGAAGCAGGACAAATTCCAATGGACTCCCAAGGCACAACAAGCTTTTGAGGATCTCAAGACATTTCTGACCACACCTCCAGTGTTGATTTCACCGATGCCCGAAGAACCCCTTTTGCTTTACATAGAAACAATGACTCATGTAGTCAGCGCTGCAATCGTTGTGGAGTGGGAGGAGACAGGACACCTGTAGAAGATTCAACACCCAGTTTATTTCGTCAGCGAGGTATTGGGTGAGTCCAAGGTACAGTACTCGCAAATACAAATACTATTTTATGTCGTACTGATTACCTCTCGCAAGCTCAAGCATTATTTTCAAGAGCACACGATTTTGATGGTCACTTCTTTTCTGATTGGAGACATACTCCACAGCCGGGAAGCCACTGGGAGATTTGCAAAGTGGGCAGTCGAGCTCGGAGCCTTCGAAATTTTATTCAAGCCGCGAACTACCATCAAATCGCAAGCACTCACCGACTTCACCACCAAATGGATAGAACTGCAAAATCCCACAACCGTTGAAGAGTTTGAGTATTGGACAATGTACTTCAATGGTTCTCTCATGCTCAGCGGCGTGGGGGCAGACATAGTGCTCATCTCTCCGAGAGGGGAACGGTTGAAATACATTCTTTAAATTCATTTTCCAGCATCAAACAATGTTGTCGAGTACAAGGCACTCATTCACGGACTCCGTATCGCCATATCGCTTGGTATACGATGATTGATGGTTCGCGGGGACTCGCAGCTCGTGATCAACCAAGTACAGAAGGATTGGTTGTGCATCGGCGATAATATGGCCGCGTACTGTCAGGAGGTACGCAAATTGGAGGACAAATTTGACGGGTTGGAGCTTATCCATATGCTTCGCCGAGATAATGAAGCAGCAGATGAGCTCGCAAGATTAGGTTCTAGTTGGGCAACAGTTCCGGTTGGCGTATTCGTTGAAAAGCTTTATAAGCCTACGATAAGCCGACAGCAGGAGTCGAACAAGTCGGGGGAAAAGTTGGCCGAGGCCGAAGTTTTGGTCATCAACCCTGACTGGACTATCCCCTATCTGGATTATCTTCTAAAGGACAAGCTCCCTGAAGATCGCACACAGGCAAAGCGCATTGTGCGCCGGAGTAAAAGCTATGTAGTGGTTGGAGAAGAGCTCTTTCAGAAGAGTGCCTTCAAAATAATAAGGCGGTGCATATCAGAACAAGAAGGGAAGAATCTCCTCAAAGAAATCCACTCGGGAGTTTGCGGACATCATGCAGCATCAAGCACTCTAGTTGGAAAGGCATATCATCAAGGTTTCTTCTGGCCAACTGCAGCAACAGATGTGGAGGAAATCATCCGTACATGCGAAGGCTGTCAGTTTTTGCTCGGTGAGGGTACACGTCTTGCGGTGCAGAGTCAGAGACTATTAGATCACCTAGCCATTCGCAGTTTGGAGGCTCGACATGGTTGGACCCCTGAAGAAGGCTCAAGATGGTTTTACTCATCTCTTCGTTGCCATTGACAAATTTATGAAGTGGATTGAGGACAAGCAGGTTGCTAAGATCACAACAACCAAGGCCAGAGAATTCTTTCAAGAAATTGTGGTCAGATTTGACGTGCCGAATAGAATTATCATAGATAATGGCACTCAATTCAGAGGCGGTGAATTTCATGATTGGTGTGATGAACTTGGCATCAAAATCGCTTTATACATGGGACATCCCAAGTAATGGTCAGGTCGAACGAGCCAACGGCATGGTGCTACAAGGATTAAAGGCAAGGATATTTGATCGTCTTAAACCATATGCTACACAATGGGTCAAAGAATTGCCTTCGGTGCTCCGAGAGCTTAGAACTACTCCTAGCAGGGCAACCGGGCAGTCACCTTTTTTCTTGGTGTATAGTTCAGAGGTGGTCTTACCTACTGAGTTGGAATTCGGATCCCCACGGGTTCAGAAATACAAAGAAGCCGAGTCAGAAGAAAAACGATTAGAAGATTTCGACCGATTGGAAGAGGTGTAACATCCCAAAAATTTGAGTTTTGGTATGTTTTAAATTAAAAATGAACCATTCGTATTTTTCTCGAATTAATCGAAGCTTAATTTGAATTTTCTAATAATTATAAGATTTAATTTGATTAATCTATCGTCAAATTAAAGGTTTCAGCTTTTTATTGGGTTCCTTGTGCTTCAAGGAATTTTTCTGTATTTTTGGAGATTTTTTGAATTTATTTGGTATTTATTTGAATTTATTTGGAGTAATTTGAATTTATGGAATTTATTAAATTGGAAAAACGTTTTTAATTTCCAAAATCCCTTCGGGCCGAAATTTGCCTCCGGCCCGCTCCTGTTCATTTTCGGCCCGGCCCATTTCCCACGTAGCCCGCCACTCGTTCGCCGTCCGTCCGCGGCCGCTTGATGGCGATGAATCGCCACGTCCACTCGGCCTTGCCAAAGACGCGAAACCCTAGCGCCGCCACTCGGAGTTCGATGCGCCGCCTCCCAAAACTATAAAAGCCGCCGCCAAGCCTCGTCGCGTTCGCTCGCTCCGATCCGCCGCCCCTATCCACGCCGCCGAGACGCGACCTATCGCCAGAACGAAGCTCGCCGGCATGAAATCGCAGATCGAAGCTCCTTCTCGCGGTTTTCTTGCTCATGCGGTCGCTTCACCGTGGTTTTGGTACGCCGTAAAGTTCTCGCCAGCGGTGCTCTCCGGATCCGCTACTTCTTCCGTCCGATCCGCCCGATTCGCAAAACCTTCGCTGCTCTCCTAAGTCCAGTGAGTGCGCCGCCTTCTTCGCTGCGTCGTCGTCTTCGCAAGCTCTCGGCGCTCGGATCGTCGTCATCAACGATCTCGATCCGCCGCTACCACCGCCCGCTTCCTTACCATGTGGCCGTCCGATTCAATCCGGCATCTCAGATCGTGTCTGCGTGGTCAACCCGCCCCTATGTCGCGTCGGCTACTACGCGTCGGCGCCACGTCGACCCTAAGCTGCGTTAGCGCCACGTCGACCAAGTCTGCGAAGTACACCTTTCCATTTCTCGGTGATCCCGGTCCATCAGTGGACCAAGCCATCGACATGTGGGCCCCGCATGTCGGTCGACATTTATTTTTTTTCTGATTTTTCAAAAATCGAAAATCCCAGCCAATCACAAGCTGCCACGTGTCACCCTTGTGAATTTCTTTTTGATTTTTTCTAAATTAAATCTTAGGAGGCCGTTCTCCTTCGTCCAGAACTCCGATTGGAGCGATTCAAATTTCTAAATTTTGTAAAAATCAAGCTCTACATTCCAGAGCCATTTATTTTCAATTTTGAGGTTGTTTTCTTCTCTGTTTTGTATTTATTTGGTTTCGTTGCTTTATTTTCGGTAGAGACTTGAACCCAGAAGGAGTGAACGGAGACTTCAAGACCAAGAATCAGCACTTGAACAACAAGGCAAGTCGTAGACCTTTGATCATATTGGATCCATGTTTGCAAAAGTATTTTGTTTTATACAATTGCATGCTATTTGTGTATCAATGCTAGTTTATGAGAGTAGCTATTCACCTGATTGAGTATGCCCCTTTGCTTATTGGAATGCCATGTATCCATTGTTAACCTTAGGTTGGGACATTACTAGTTGGACATAATCGTAACACCAACATTGGGGTTATCGTAGCTATGCTTAGCCAGGCTTAGTTGTCCGATGGGATTCATATCACCTGTGAGCTAATGTTAATCTTGACTTAATGAGATATTGAATTGTGGCTGTTGACCACTGTTGTAAAACTTGTTGTACCATGGCGAGGATGCCATTGGTTTTGGGTTAAACAAAATGTTTCCCTCGGGCAATTGATCGTGCGATAAAGGGGTCTTTGTTTAGCACATTGGGATGTGGTCGTCTTGCTCGAGACAATTTAAGGACTTAATCTTGTGCGCCATTGAATCTGGCCTAACTGGTGCAACCACAAGTCCGGTATGGGGACGGACCTAGTCGATTAATTTGCAATGTCAGACTTGAGTATTGCCATTGTTGGTGTGGGGTCCAAGATGGACGGGTAGACCCACTGCTCAAGAGGGGCCCCGAGGGGCTAAACCTTAGAGGGCACATCGGGTTTAGACATGCATTGTAAAGGCTTTGTAGTGATCTCTCTGCCGACACACAAAAGGAAGTGTGTTCTTAGCGCTTGGCATTAAGGGATGATCATGTCTTGTGGGTAAAGTGTACAACCTCTCGCAGAGTGTAAACTATTCAATAGCCGTGTCCGCGGTCTTGGACAAGCCGGGATTTCACACGGGTATAGAGTATTTTCTTGAAATGTGGAATGGTTGGGATGTGAACGGGAGTTCACCGTTGTTTTGTCTCAAGCTATCTTTGTTGAATTGTGTGGTTGATACTTGTTTCAATGATGTAGGGTGATGCCTCGTCATTCTGTTCATGTTGTCTACCATTGATTTACGATTATTTATTATTGTTTTATCAATCGCCTTCAATCTATTTATTGTATTTAAATTCAAGTTATTGCTTTTACGCAAATGAACCATATAACTATCCTTTGTCAAGCCGCATGAATATATTGCATCATTTCCTACGGCTTGTTGAGTACGCTTTTGTACTCACGGCTTTATGCCCCCGTTGTTCGGGATTCTTCGAGGAAGGACCGTAATGAGTATCAAGAGGAGGAGTACTATGAAGACTACGCCGACTAGGAAGGCGTTTCCTAGACGATTACTCGTGGCATGTCGAATGGCCCAAGTTATTTTATTTCGCCGCAATGCTTTATTTGTTTCTTAAGCCAAAAGGCATTGGTGTATGAACCTTGACTATAAGGTCGTTTGCTTTATTCAATAATAATTTGCTTCTTCTTAGTTATTTCGATGTATGGAATGACATGTCATCTATGTTTCCTTGTGTGCACTAGCGTGATCTGGACTAGTGTCAGATACCTGAAGGTTTGGATTTGCATATCCTGTCCCGACAGAGATGGTATCGAGCCATATCGATTGAGGTCGCTTTCTTAGTTAGCATGGTCTTCAAATTTATTTTCTAAATCAAACCAAGAAATTGGTATTCAATAGTTTGTCTCTTCTCATCTTATTCTTAGGTCCTCATTCCTCTCCTTTGCTGAAACATTGCTTTGAAATTTAAATTGATCTTATCCCATTAAACTTCTTGAAAGCCATGGATTTTCTCGCAAGGAACCAAATCACGGGACGCGATGATCAAGCCGTCAAGAGTATATCCGAGAAGACTACCATATAAGATAGGTTTGTGGTGCTCTATGGTGTTTGAGCATGCCATTCTCTTTTGGTTTAGCTACGCTTAGTCTGCAGATACTAGGATTTTGTTGCTTGTGTGTCGGTATGTTGTACACTTGCTCCAAAGACAGTGTTACAACCTGCACCTTAAGTTGAAAGCTTTATTTGGTTCTTTATTTTGTAGCCTTTTCGCTATGCCTTTGGTTGACCTTTGTCCTTGGGTATTACCTTCTCCCCTAGAGGACCTTACCACTTCCTATTGCTTTTCCCTCTTACCTATTAAACCCTTGTCTTTGCATCGCAGATGGTTGACACTGCTCGAGTCGATCGTCGATTAGCCACCGATGCCAATGCTAATGCCAGCGCTAGTACCACCCCGCCACCACCTCCTGTAGTGACGGACCAGAACTTGGGACATTTCTTGGCAGCTCAGACTCAAACTTATGAATACAATGATGCATTATGAATAATATGATGAATCAAACAGAATCGATCATAGCGATTGTTCTAGCAAACTTGTTGAACCAACAAAATCAAGTCAGTGCTGTCAAGACCTCCTCCAGCTCGCCCTCAGTCCAAGCTAGCAGAATTCATGAGGACTCGTCCGCCTACCTTCTCCAACTCTTCAGAACCCTTGGACGCAGATGATTGGATTCGCTCCATTGAGAAGAAGCTCGCCATTACTCGAAAGGCACGATCATGAGAAGGTGTTATATGTCGCTCATCGGTTAGAAGGCACCGCCCATGAGAATGGTGGAGAACTACAGTGCCGCCCATGATGACCCTCAGACCATCACTTGGGCAGAGTTTTCAGCTGCTTTTCGCCATTCTCATATCCCTGATGGAAAGGTGGAAATGAAGAAGAATGAATTCAGGGAGCTCAAGCAAGAAGGAATGTCAGTGAGTGAATACCTCAACAAGTTCACTCAACTTGCTCGATATGCCCCAGAAGATGTAGCCACAGATGATGCTCGCCAGAAAAGGTTCAAGCGTGGGCTCAACCCAGGTTTAAAGGTGCAAGTCATTGGCAACGACTATGCAGATTTTCAGCATCTGGTGGATAAAGCTATGCTAATCGAGGAGTCCCGTCGTGAGTTGGAAGAATCCCGCAAGAGGAAGATGATGCAACATGGAGCTCATCAGAATCATCCGCAGAGAGCAGTGCCCAATGCTCGGCGAGCCGCTCGTTTACTCCTCCCTCGCGATTCGAAACACTCGCACCTCGACTCGCCACTCTTTCAGCAACCCTAACATCAACGCCAACAAAGAATCCGCCTCAGAGGACCAAGAACTCAATTGCAGGAGTGACATGCTTCAATTGCAATGAGCGTGGTCACTATGCTAATAAGCGCCCTAGAAGCAAAGCGTGGCGCTTTGCTCGTTTCAACACAGGATCGACACCACCAAGACCCCAGACAGAACAGGACGGAACGCCTCGGACTCCCAATCAAAGCTACCAGACTCCACCGCCTATTGAAGAGGTCGTGTGAATCATGTCACCACCGAAGATGCACAAGCCGCACGGACGTCATACTAGGTAAGCTCCTAGTCAACTCAAAGATTCCGCCTGGTTTTATTTGATTCTCGAGCTACGATTCGCTTGTTTCTCGGAATTTTGCCGCAAATCATCACTTAAAGACAAGGCCTTTGAAAATGTTTTATTGGTGCAATCACCGTTCGGATTTGAGTACTGAACCAAGGCGCCCCGGGTTAAGATATTAATCGGAGGGTAGAATTCTAGCCAACCTCATTGTCCTAGATACCAAATCCCTAGATATAATCCTAGGAATGGATTGGCTCTCCAAGAACCAAGCAGTTTTGGATTGTGGAAATAGAGAGATCACATTAACTAGTCCAGATGGAACAAAGCTAAAGTTTCAAGCTGCCGTAGATCAGTCCGAAGGAATAAAAGTTTGTAGCGCCAAGGGAATAAGTTTGGAAGATGTGCCAATCGCAGAGAATTTCTGATGTGTTTCCAAATGAGTTGTCTTAATGCCACCAGATAGAGATATAGAGTTCTTGATTGAGCTAGTTCCTGGAACGCCACCCATTTCCAAGAGACCGTATAGGATGCCTGCTAATGAGTTAGCTGAAGTAAAGAAACAGATCAAAGAGTTGCAAGATCGTGGTTTTGTTAAACCAAGTTCTTCGCCATGGGAGCCCCAGTTCTTCTAGTTGAAAAGAAGGATGGAACTCAGAGGATGTGTGTAGATTATCGTGTTTCTAAATGAGGTCACCATTAAGAATAAGTACCCTCTACCGAGGATTGATGATTTGTTTGACCAGCTTCAAGGAGCAGGAGTATTCTCAAGATTGACTTGAGGTCGTTACCATCGCTTGAAGATTCAGAAGAGGATATACCCAAAACAAATTTTTGTGACTCGATATGGACAAGTATGAGTATCTTGTGATGTCTTTTGGTTTGACCAATGCCCCGCCTATTTCATGACCCCGATGAATAAAGTATTCATGGAGTATCTAGACAAGTTTGTCGTTGTCTTTATCGATGACATTGGTCTATTCCAAGAGTGAGGCGTAACATGAGGATCACTTGCGTAAAGTATTGACAAAGCTAAGAGAACATCAACTCTATGCTAAGTTCAATAAATGTGAGTTCGGATGAAAGAAGTTGCTTTCCTAGGTCACGCTATATCAAGGCGAAGGTGTCGCCATTGACCTCGTAAAGTGAGAGATGTGCTCAATTGGGAGTCGCCAAGACGGTAACTCAAGCTAGAAGTTTCCTTGGAATGGCGGGATATTATCGCCGTTTCATAGAAGGTTTTTTCGAGAAAATTTGGACCGCCACCCAACTTTTGAAAAAGGAGAAGAAATTTGCTTGGACATCGAGTGTGAGCGAAGTTTTGTGAGCTAAAGAAGTGTTTGACAACCGCCCAAATGCTTGTTTTGCGAGATATCGTAAAGGATTTTGAGATATTTTGTGATGCATCCCGTCAAGGACTGGGTTGTGTGCTAATGCAAGATAAGAAGGTTGTGGCATATGCTTCAAGCGTCACCGAGGCCACATGAAGCCAACTATCCGACCCATGATTTGGAATTAGTTAGCCGTAGTGCATGCTTTAAAGATTTGGCGTCATTACCTCATCGATGTCGCGTGAGGTGTACACGGATCACAAGAGCCTGAAGTATATTTTTACCCAAGCCGATCTCAACATGAGGCAAAGAAGATGGTTAGAGTTGATTAAGGACTATGACATTGGTATTCATTATCATCCAGGCAAAGCTAATGTCGTAGCTGATGCTTTAAGTAGAAAGAGTTACTGTGATACCATGATGATTAAAGAAAGTCAGCCAGCTCTCTATGAAGAATTTTAGAAGCTTAGTCTAGAAGTAGTTCAAGAAGGTTACTTAGCTACGTTGGAAGTGCGCCCAACATTGGAAGATCAGATTCGAGAAGCCCAAGCTGATGATGCAGATATCAAAGAGATCAAGAGTAACATGAAGAAAGGAAAAGCCCCAGGTTTCACTGAAGATGAAAAGGGTACCATTTGGTGCGAGAATCGATCTGCGTACTCGACGAGTAAAGAGCTCAAGGAGTTATTACTCAAAGAAGCGCATGAGACATTATACTCCATTCACCCTGGAAGTACCAAGATGTATCAAGATCTTAAGGAAAGGTATTGGTGGCCTAGCATGAAGTGTGAGATTGCAGAGTATGTTGCTCTGTGTGATATCTGCCAGAAGGTTAAAGCAGAGCATCAGAGACCAGCAGGATTGCTTGACCATTAAAGATTCCAGAGTGGAAGTGGGAAGAAATTGGTATGGATTTTATTACGGACTTCCTAAGACCCAAGCAAAGTTATGATTCGATCCAGGTAATAGTGGATCGATTGACCAAGGTAGCTCACTTTATTCAGGTTAAGACTACCTACACCGGAGATAAATTGGCAGGATTACATATGTCAAGGATTGTCAGTCTTCATGGAGTGCCTAAGAAGATTGTCTCCGATAGAGGAACCCGGTTTACCTCTCGCTTTTTGGCGAGTTTGCATGAAGCTATGGGAACTCATCTCGGGTTTAGTATCGCTTATCACCCTCGAGACTAATGGACAAACCGAAAGTGTGAACCAGATTCTTGAGGACATGTTGAGAGCTTGTGCTTTGACCTATGGTGCAAAATGGGACAAGTGTTTGCCCTATGCTGAGTTTTCTTACAATAATAGTTATCGCCACACACGCAAATGTCTCCTTTGAAGCCTTATATGGAAGAAAGTGCGAACCCTCTTAATTGGAAAGAGGCGGAGAAAAGCAGTTATTTGGTCCGCCATACCGCAAGAAGTCGATATGGACAGGTGTCCCGATCTTCGATGAGAAAAGGGTAGCGTCGATTTGGTGGAGGACGAAGTTGGCGGTCCGACTACAACGAACCGACGTTGCGCTTAGCGACGGGTACACCACCCTCCTCGAAGGTTATTGATCTCAGGAAGAGCCGACCAACCCGACCACGAAGGTCTTTGTCCACGCAAGCAATCGAAGAACCAGCAAGAACAAGAGATAACAAGCAACTCAATTGCGAATATGAATGTAGATTGGTTACGAAACAAGAACACTCAAATTGGGGTTCCGATGAACAAGTAGGCAGGCGGTCTAGTCGACACGCCATGAAAGTACAAGCGGTAGCAATGGCTAACCTTAATCAAACAAAACCCAAACCCTAATTAGGGTGGCGGCTGGCTATTTATAGTCCAAGGGCATGCAGCACCAGGCCTTAACATGGGCCTAACTAATACAACTCGGATTAGGAGTCCCGCAGCCCAAACTGACTCGGACAGGAAAAGTAGTCTCCATTGTTTTGCAGTTTCCTGATGACTCAGAAGGAATTTGAAGGTGATTTTGGATCCGTTTGAAAGAGGATGAGCAGATCTTTCAATCCTGTACTCGTGGGCCTTCAGAAGTGCTCTGGATCAAAAGTTATGAACGTTTGAAGTTGATGCTGTCTGCGAGTCCGAATCTGACTTGGAGTTCCTTCAAACCTCCGACTTGAACTCGAGTCTCTTCGCATTTGGTGGCTCTTCTCCCTTGTTCCTAATAAGAATAACATGATCACAAGAATTAAATAGCATTCCATTCACTAAGTCATTAGTAGGAACACTTAGGAACGACTTCTCCTGATAATTTAATTTGCGTGCACGAGCTCGAGTGAGTGGTCCTTGTACATTTTGGTAAGATGAGTTAGCGCTGGTTGTATCCGTTGTGGGGATGTCCTCATCATCCTCCCCCTCTTGAAATGGAGTCGTCCTCGACTCAAGCTCATCTTCATCACCCATGTACGGCTTCAAATCAGCAACATTGAAAGAATTGCTTACGCCGTAGTCTGCAGGCAAATCAAGCTTGTATGCATTATCATTTATCTTAGCAAGAACTTTAAAAGGACCATCAGCTCTAGGCATCAATTTAGACTTTCGCAAATCAGGAAACCTATCCTTTCTCAAGTGCAACCAAACAAGATCTCCGTGTTCAAAAGTTAATTCCTTTTCACGCTGATTACAAAGAATCTATATTTAGCATTCATGCGCTCAATATTATCTTTAGTAGTCTCATGCAATTTCAACACAAATTCAGCACGTTGAGCAAAGATCTAAATTTACTATTTGAGAACATGGTAAAGGTAAAATATCAATGGGTGCACGAGGATTGAAACCATATACCACGGAAAGGAGTCATTCGGTAGTAGAATGCAATGAGCGATTGTAGGCAAACTCCACATGAGGTAGGCACTCTTCCCACATCTTCAAATTCTTCTTCAAAATGGCTCTCAACATTGTAGACAACGTTAGGTTGCGACTTCCGTCTGCCATCGGTTTGAGGATGACATGTAGTAGAAAACAAGAGCTTGGTACCCGTTTCTTCCAAAGCGTCCGCCAAAATGACTCAAGAACTTTGCATCATGGTCGACACAATTGTGGAAGGCACTCCATGTAGGCTAACTATCTCCTGAAAAATACATCAAGAATGTTTGTAGCATCATCGCTCTTATGACAAGGTATAAAATGTGCCATTTTAGAAAACCGATCCACGACAACAAATATGCTATCCTCCCCTCTTTGTCCTAGGTAGGCCTAAAACAAAGTCCATTGAAATATCCTCCCATGAAACACTAGGAACAGGAAGAGGCATATATAATCCATGTGGGTTCAATCGTGACTTAGCTTTATTGCAAGTAGAACAATGAGAGACATAGCGCCCACATCAAGCCTCATTTTTGGCCAATAAAATGATTGGCCAACACATCCTCGGTCTTCTTCACACCAAAGTGGCCCATCAATCCTCCTCCATGCGCTTCACGAATCAACAACAAACGAATAGATCCATTTGGAATGCACAACTTGTTAGCACGAAACACAAACCCATCATTAACAATGAACTTATTCCGACTCTTCCTTCCTTACAATTTAGCAAAACATCTTTAAAATCAAGATCAAGCGCATATTGCTTTTTAATCGCTTCCAAGCCAAAGATTTTAGAGTCTAGTTGTGAAAGCATGGTATATCGTCGAGATAAAGCATCAAGAATAATATTATCCTTTCCTTCTTGTGTTTGATAACATAAGGAAAAGACTCAATGAATTCAACCCATGCGGCATGCCTACGGTTCAACTTATTTTGGCTACTGAATGTGCTTCAAAGATTCATGATCCGAGTGGATAACAAACTCTTTGGGCCACAAATAATGTTGCCAAGTCTCTAATGTTAGAACTAGTGCATACAATTCCTTATCATAAGTTGAATAGTTCAAACGAGGCCCAGATAATTTCTCTTGAAATAAGTGGTGGCTTACCTTCTTGGATCAAGACGCCCAATCCCAATACCACTAGCATCACACTCAAGTTCAAAAGTCTTACCAAAGTCCGGAAGTTGGAGCAATGGTGCATGAGTTAGCTTCTCTTTTAACAAGTTAAAGGCATCTTCATGTGACTTGCCCCATTGGAAAGCCACGCCTTTCTTGGACAACTCATTCAACGGTGCAAAGAATCGGTCGAAATCTTTCACGAAGCGGCGATAGAATCCTCGCAAGTCCAAGGAAACTCCGCGACTCGTGACCGTTTTAGAGTCGGCCAACTCTGAATTGCCTCAACCTTGGCTTGATCAACTTCAATCCTCGTGGAGTAACAACATAGCCAAGAAAAGCAACTCGATCGTGCAAAATGTGCACTTCTCAAGGTTACCAAACAAGCGTGCATCTCGTAAAGCATCAAAAAAAGCACGCAAATGAGCAAGATGTTCATCTAATGATTTGCTATAGATCAATATATCATCAAAGTACACCACCACAAATCTACCAATGAAAGCACGCAAAACTTCGTTCATTAGTCTCATGAAAGTGCTAGGTGCGTTAGTCAACCCAAAAGGCATTACTAACCACTCATATAGACCGAACTTAGTTTTGAAGGCTGTTTTCCATTCATTACCTAATTTCATGCGGATCTGGTGGTAACCACTCACGCAAATCAACCTTAGAGAACACAAGAGAGCCACTTAATTCATCAAGCATATCATCTAACCTAGGAATAGGATGACGATATCTAATGGTAATATTATTGATTGCTCTACAATCCACACACATACGCCATGATCCATCCTTCTTAGGAACTAAAAGGACCGAACGAGACAAGGACTAAGAGATTCACGACGTACCCTTTGTCAAGCGGTTCTGCACTTGGCGTTGTATCTCCTTCGTTTCTTCCGGATTAGTCCTATATGGCGCTCGATTGGGCAAAGATGCTCCAGAATGAGGTCAATCGATGCTCAATCCCTCGAATTGGTGGCAAACACCAAGGAACGTCTTTGGGAAAAACATCGGCATACTCCGCAAAAGGTTAGTCACCGCAGAGGCAAGGCGGCAGTATCTCCTCAATTGAGAACAAAACATCTTGGCAAACTAAAGCATAGCAAACAGAGTTATCAACATCTAGTTCCCTCACATCGATTTGGTAGCGAGAAAACATGCTCCTTTCAACTTAATCTCATTTGTGTTTTCACCAATGTAACTAGATGTTTTCTTTTTAGCATTTGCTTCAATCTTTTGCTTACTAGCTCTAGCAATGTCCTCCTTAATTATGGAATCAGAGTCATAGGATGCAACACAATCTTCCTTCCCTTATGCACAAAAGAATCTTGGTTGGTTCTACCATCATGCATGAGCTTTTATCATATTGCCAAGGTCTACCTAACAATATAGAACATGCTTGCATTGGTACGACATCACATTGACAAAATCATGATAGGAACCAATAGCAAATTGTACTCTCACCAAGCGTGTTACCTTAACCTTACCGATGTTGTTGAACCATTGAACATAGTAGGGATGGGGTGCGGTCTTGTCTCCAATGAAAGCTTCTCCACCATGTCCAAACTTGCAAGGTTGTTGCAACTTCCTCCGTCAATGATCACACGACATGATCGCTCCGTGACGACACACTTGGTTTGGAACAAGTTGTGCCGCTGATTTTGGTCGGCCTTTCAATCTGGACACTCAATACACGCTGCATAATGAGGCTCTCATAATGGTCGACAAGGTTGGCCTCAATGTGATCTTCCTAGTCTTGATCATCTCCGCTCTCGCATTGTCACCGCAAGCATAGCATATGTTTCTTCATCCAAATCACTAGCGGAAGAATACTCACCATTGTCTCGCACAATCAAGACACGCTTGCTTGGGCATTGACTCCTCATGTGACCATACCCTTTGCATTGATGACATTGCACATCCTCGTTCTCCCGGTCGAAAGCAACCAAGCAGAGCTCCTAGTGGCCTCTCGTGCGATTTTTGTTACCTCCAAGCCTTGGCGATCGGGCGGCGAGATGGAGGTCGGTTCTTGTTGTTGTTGGAGGATGGTGCGATCGGTTGCCTTGTGGTGGTCGATGGAGCTCGTGTTGACCAAGTGTTAGCACGACTGCGTAAACATTAGTTCTCGTGCTAGACCATTTGCGTCGTGCCCCTCAAGACTTCTCGCTCAAAGATGGCAAGCAAGATGAAACAAGCGAGTGATTGAATTATATTCCTTGTAGCTAAGAATGTCATAAATCTCACGATTCAGCCCACCCATAAATCTAGCCAGGCAGCCTCCTCGGACTCCTCTATACCACAACAGTAACATGCCCATTTGTAATTCCTAATAGTATTCCTCTACACTCTTGCTATCTTGCAAGCAACTGAAGCTTATTCAATAAATCACGGTAATAAGAGGGAACAAATCTAGCTCGCATGATTCTTTTCAAATCAACCCGTTTTGTGCGGCATCGATTCTTACGTCGAAACTCACTCCACCAAATGTAGCAAAATCGGTGAACTCACTAGTGGCGCTCTAACTCTTTTGTTTTCGGGATACTCATGACATGCAAACTTTTGTTCGATGCCTAATTCCCATGTGAGGTATGCATCGGGATCATATTTACCATCAAAAGGAGGTATGGTAAACTTAACCTTACCAAGCTTAATCATCATGGTCACGCACCTCATGCCGGGGCGCAAAGGACCCATACCATGCCGATTGCGGTGAAGTTGACGCCGTCAGTGGTCTTCCTCAAGCTCCGAGTCAGCAGCAGTAGTCGCCGACGTTCTCATCCACCTCGCTGCCCAACACACCATTACTGCGTGCCACAGAGGTACTCGGCCCATGTTCTCAAGACGCCGCAAAACCTCTGTCGGGTTGGTGTTGATGGTGCCAACGAAACCTCCAAAGTTGTCACTGGCGTTGGTGTCCATCCGAGCCTTTTCCACCTGTCCCGGCCGCTCATTTACCACCGCACATCACCATCGAGGCCCTCTCAGATGCAGTTTAACTTGGCGCCAAATGTTGAATGATTCCACGAAAAGTAGGGGAATCAGCCCATCATTGCTCATTTGTTCTCGACATGGTTAGAAGACAAAAGAACAAACAATCGCAGGAAAGGGCGCTGTCTCTCAACTCTCAACTTGTATCACCAAGTTCTTACCGAGTTCTTACCAAGCCTTAGCAGGAGGTGTCGTGACCGCAAGTCAAAATCTCTGGAGAGGTGGTGTACAAAGCAAACGCAAGAGCCCGGTAAGTTGTAGTTTTTCTGTGGAGCTATAGGTGGTCGGCAATTGTAGCAAAGGATAGCTCGTTACCACAATAGTCACAATAAGTTGAATAAACGCTCCACGACAAGATGGTGCTGGTCCTAGCCTCAACCACACTAGAGACACGAGCCTAATCACCCAAGATGCCACAGAAACGTTCTCAACATAAAGCAAACAGCTAGGGCTCCTCCCTTTTTTTTTTTGATTTTTTTTTGTGGGAGCCCCAAAACTGACAAACAAACTCACAAGGACCCCAAACAACACTTACCACCACACTCTTTTTTTTTACTAGGGGTACAAAGGTAATTAAAAGATACTCTCTCTCTCTCTGAACTTTGGTTTGCAATTGATCTAGTGCGGCTTTTGAAAATTGCACTTGCTTTTTTCTTCTATGTTACGTGAGTCGTGAACACTCGGTGAGCCTTGCACTTTGGGCGACCATCGACGCGCGCGGCGTAGTACTCGGCGAGCATCGCAAGCGATGGGCGAGCACTCTGCAGCACTCGCGACCACTACACACGATGGGCGAGCACTCAGCGACCACTCAAGCGAAGCACGACACGTGACAAAGAGCACTCGGGCGAAAGCATCGCACTTTGGGCGACCATCGCACGCGATGGGCGAGCACTCGGGCGAAAGCACGGCACGCGACAAATGAGCACTCAAGTAGCATCGAGACGCGAGGGGCGAGCATCGCACGCGAGGGCGAGCACTCGGCAGCACTGACGCGAGGGGTTCTCGAAGGTACTCTTGTTTCTCTCTTTTTTGGATCGATATCTACTAAGGACTCGACTCAATTCAAACGCAATCGTGATCAAAACGTGACTCGAACTCGAAACTCTAAGGGCAGAAACTAAAGACCAGCAACCCAACTCGACGAAGCAACCGTGAATTCAACAAGCGGAGAACTACGCAGTAAAAGCAAGGCACAAAAAGTCCTGGATAGAGGAAATAAATCTTGTTTTTGGTGGGGCAAATTTTCTGGACTCTAGGTAGAAAACGCAAATTGATAGAAGATCTCACCGAGCAACCTTGAGCTCTGATACCACTTGATATGGACAGGGTGTCCCGATCTTTCGATGAGAAAAGGGTAGCGTCGATTTGGTGGAGGACGAAGTTGGCGGCCCGACTACAACGAACCGACGTTGCGCCTTAGCGACCGGTACACCACCCTCCTGAAGGTTATTGATCACGCGGAAGCGCGACCAACCTGACCACGAAGGTCTTTGTCTCTGCAAGCAATCGAAGAACCAGCAAGAACAAGAGATAACAAGCAACTCAATTGCGAATATGAATGTAGATTGGTTCTGAAACAAGAACACTCGAAATTGGAGTTCCGATGAACAAGTAGACGGGCGGTCTAGTCGACACGCGCGAGTACAAGCGGTAGCAATGGCTAACCTTAATCAAACAAAACCCAAACCCTAATTATGGTGGCGGCTGGCTATTTATAGTCCAAGGGCATGCAGCACCAGGCCTTAACATGGGCCTAACTAATACAACTCGGATTAGGAGTCCCGCAGCCCAAACTGACTCGGACAGGAAAAGTAGTCTCCATTGTTTTGCAGTTTCTCGATGACTCAGATGGAATTTGAAGGTGATTTTGGATCCGTTTGAAAGAGGATGAGCAGATCTTTCAATCCTGTACTCGTGGGCCTTCAGAAGTCCTCTGGATCAAAAGTTATGAATGTTTGAAGTTGATGCTGTCTGCGAGTCCGAATCTGACTTGGAGTTCCTTCAAACCTCCGACTTGAACTCAAGTCTCTTCGCATTTGGTGGTTCTTCTCCCTTGTTCCTAATAAGAATAACATGATCACAAGAATTAAATAGCATTCCATTCACTAAGTCATTAGTAGGAACACTTAGGAACGACTTCTCCTGATAATTTAATTTGCGTGCACGAGCTCGAGTGAGTGGTCCTTGTACATTTTGGTAAGATGAGTTAGCGCTGGTTGTATCCGTTGTGGGGATGTCCTCATCAGAAGCCGAAGAGCAAGTACAGTTAATTCGAGACAAGTTGAGGATAGCTCAAAGCAGACAGAAGAGTTATGCAGATAATCGTCGTCGAGATTTGAGTTTCGAGCCCAATGATTATGTGTATCTTAGAGTCACCCCTCTCAAAGGAGTTAAGAGATTTCAAGTAAAAGGGAAGCTTGCCCCTAGATATGTTGGACCGTTCAAAGTCTTGGAAAGAAGAGGAGAAGTGGCTTACAAGCTTGAGTTGCCTCGGTCCTTCATTGAATCCATGATGTGTTCCATGTGTCACAGTTGAAGAAGTGCTGCATGTACTGCATTTAACAGATGTTGTTGGAAGCCATCAATTTGCAAGAGGATCTCACCTACAAGGAGCAGCCAGTGAAGATTTTAGATGTTGCAGAGCGCATCACGAGAAGCAAGATCATCCGTTTTTGCAAAGTTCAATGGAGCAATCATTCAAGAAGAAGCCACTTGGGAGCGAGAAGAGGATCTCAAGTCCGAGTTTCCCACCTATTCCTAGCGGTCCGAATCTCGGCCGAGATTCCGTTTAAGGGGAGGTTTGTAACATCCCAAAAATTTGAGTTTTGGTATGTTTTAAATTAAAAATGAACCATTCGTATTTTTCTCGAATTAATCGAAGCTTAATTTGAATTTTCTAATAATTATAAGATTTAATTTGATCAATCTATGCGTCAAATTAAAGGTTATAAAAGCCGCCGCCAAGCCTCGTGTCGCGTTCTTCGCTCTGCGCCGCATCCGCCGCCCTATCCACGCTCGCCGAGATGCGACCATCGCCAGAACGAGCTCGCCAAGTGTTCTCCGTAGTCGAGCTCCTTCTCCACCGGTTTTCTTGCTCTCCGGTGCGTCTCCACCGTGGTTTTTGGTACCGCCGAGTTCCCCGCGCCGTGCTCTTCCGGATCCGCTACTTCTTCCGTCCGATCCGGCCCGATTTCGCCGAAACCATCGTCGTCTCTCCCAAGTCCGGTGAGTGCGCCGCCCCTTCTCGCCGTCTTCTGCCTTCGCAAGCTCCTGGCCGTCGGATCGTCCGTCAACGCGCTCGATCCGCCGCTACCACCGCTTCGCTTCTTACCCGTGGCCGCCCAATTGAATCCGGCGCCCCGGATCGTGCTTGCGTGGCGAACCCGCCCCTATGCCGTCGGCTACCACGTCGGGCCGCGTCGCCACTAAGCGGCTGCGTTGGCCGCCACGTCAGCCATGTCTGCAGTGCCACCTTTCCATTTCCTCGGTGATCCCGGTCCACCGTGGACCAAGCCACTGACATGTGGGCCCCGCATGTCAGTCGACATTTATTTTCTTTTTCTGATTTTTCCAAAAAATCGAAAATCCCAGCCAATCACAAGCTGCCACGTGTCACCCCTTGTGAATTTCTTTGATTTTCTCTAAATTAAATCTTCCGGAGGCCCGTTCTCCTTCGTCCGAACTCCGATTGGAGCGATTCAAATTTCTAAATTTTTGTAAAAATCAAGCTCTACATTCCAGAGCCATTTATTTTCAATTTTGAGGTTGTTTTCTTCTCTGTTTTGTATTTATTTGGTTTCGTTGCTTTATTTTCCGGTAGACGCGAACCCCGAAGGAGTGAACGGAGACTTCGAAGACCAAGAATCAGCACTTGAACAACAAGGCAAGTCGTAGACCTTTGATCATATTGGATCCATGTTTGCAAAAGTATTTTGTTTTATACAATTGCATGCTATTTGTGTATCAATGCTAGTTTATGAGAGTAGCTATTCACCTGATTGAGTATGCCCCTTTGCTTATTGGAATGCCATGTATCCATTGTTAACCTTAGGTTGGGACATTACTAGTTGGACATAATCGTAACACCAACATTGGGGTTATCGTAGCTATGCTTAGCCGTGCTTAGTTGTCCGATGGGATTCATATCACCGTGAGCTAATGTTAATCTTGACTTAATGAGATATTGAATTGTGGTACATTGACCTTTGTTGTAAAACTTGTTGTACCATGGCGGGGATGCCATTGGTTTTGGGTTAAACAAAATGTTTCTCGGGCAATTGATCGTGCAAATAAAGGGGGTCTGTTTAGCACATTGGGATGTGGCCGTCTTGCTCGAGACAATTTAAGGACTTAATCTTGTGCGCCATTGAACTGGCCTAACCGTGCAACCACAAGTCCGTATGGGACGGACCTAGCTGATTAATTTGCAATGTCCAGACTTGAGTATTGCCATTGTTGGTGTGGGGTCCAAGATGGACGGTAGACCCACTGCTCAAGAGGGGGCCCCGAGGGGCTAAACCTTAGAGGGCACATCTTGGGTTTAGACATGCATTGTAAAGGCTTTGTAGTGATCTCTCTGCCGACACACCAAAGGAAGTGTGTTCTTAGCGCTTGGTATTAAGGGATGATCATGTCTTGTGGGTAAAGCCGCATAACCTCTCGCAGAGTGTAAACTATTCGAATAGCCGTGTCCATGGTCATGGACAAGCCCGGGATTTCACACGGGTATAGAGTATTTTCTTGAAATGTGGAATGGTTGGGATGTGAACGGGAGTTCATTGTTGTTTTGTCTCAAGCTATACTGTTGAATTGTGTGGTTGATACTTGTTTCGAATGATGTAGGGTGATGCCTCGTCATTCTGTTCATGTTGTCTACCATTGATTTACCAGTTATTTATTATTGTTTTTATCAATCGCCTTCAATCTATTTATTGTATTTAAATTCAAGTTATTGCTTTTTCGCAAATGAACCATATAACTATCCTTTGTCAAGCCCGCATGAATATATTGCATCATTTCCCTCGGCTTGTTGAGTACGTTTTGTACTCACGGCTTTATGCCCTCGTTGTTCGATTCTTCGAGGAAGGACCGTAATGAGTATCAAGAGGAGGAGTACTATGAAGACTACGCCGACTAGGAAGGCGCTTCCCAGACGATTGCTGTGGCATGTCGAATGGCCCAAGTTATTTTATTTCGCCGCAATGTTTATTTGTTTCTTAAGCCAAAAGGCATTGGTGTATGAACCTTGACTATAAGGTCGTTTGCTTTATTCAATAATAATTTGCTTCTTCTTAGTTATTTCGATGTATGGAATGACATGTCATCTATGTTTCCACTGTGTGCACTAGCGTGATCCTGGACTAGTGCTGTATACACAGAGGGTTTCGGATTTGCATATCCGGGTCCCGACAAGAGGCCAGGGACATCGCAGCAATCTAGTCGGTTAATACCTTCAGGGCTTACATCGCTATCACGATCGCAATGTTCGAGGCCGCGCTTTCTCGAAAGGAGATCTGGTTCTAAGAAAGAATCAGAAAAGCGAGCACAAACTCTCCCCAAGTTGGGAAGGCCCTTACATCGTCTATGAAGTGACACACCCGGGGGCTTACAGACTCAAGAGCGAGGACGGCGTGATCGTCAGCAACACGTGGAACATAGAGCAGCTACGTCGCTTTTACACTTAAATATTGTACTCAATTATGTCATTATGAATAATGTTTTTTCTTGACTTGCTACTTAGCTATTATCCAACTAAATAGTAAGTCGGGGGCTGCACCTAATAGTGTGCGCTTATGCACACATCTTTTTTTGAGTCATTTTTGCTTCTTTTCCCTAACGATTGTAAAGGAATTCGAGTACGATTAATTCCGAGTAGTGAAGCTCTGACCCTATGTGCGATGAACTTTAGTCACTCAAAGCGCGTGCTTGGGAGAAAGAGTCATGAGCCGACTCCCGACGCCTGGGGGCTAGACTAGTCGGGCAGAGTGCATAACAGAAGGAGTCAACTACTCAAAGGAATTAAGATCAATAAGGAAAAGGAGTAAAAAGCTTTAAAAGTATATATAAACCAGTTAGACATCACATCCAAGTAAATGTTTTTACATTGCCTAAGTCCTACATGTACATATTTACAGGGGGTTCAAGTCCAAGTTCTCCACTAAGGCGGCGGAAGTATCCTTGACCTCATTGAGGAGGGCGGCAGCTTGGTCGTCATCAACAGTGCAAGCGAAGCCCTCCTTGACGGCTTCAAGATCTACTCGGGGATAGAGGGACTTCACAATCGCCAGAGCTTGGCTAGCACTCGTGGTCGCCGTTTCTTTTAAATAGGTCCTGGGCCTCTCGGGCGCCTCCTTCAGCTGCAAGATGGCTTGGCCTTCGTCGCTCGGCCCTGCCCCTCTGGGGCACAGAAACTTTAGCATTAGCTCGGAGGCTTCGCGGAGATTAGTATATGATGCTTCGTAGTTTTGACCTTCTCACTGAGAATGCCAAACTGCGCTTGCGTCTTTTTCTTGTACTCTACAAACGAGCCGGATCGTCACCAAGAGCACTACAAGTATGATGAAGACAAAGGACAACTGAATTGGGAAACATACCTTCCAGCTCTCGTTCTAGCTTGTCCGAGTTGGTCCAGGCCTGAAACTCTGAGCTCTCCAGCGCCTTGAACTACTCCTGAAGCCTCGTGGTGGTGGAGTCCCGAGCTGAAGCAAGGAAAAAGAGTTAAAGGACAAATAATCAAGTACTGCAACAAGATGATTGAAGAAATACTTACATCGAAGGGAGCTGAATAGGTCCATTTTCTCCTCTTGCAAGGTCTTGACTTGGGCCTGAAGATCTCGCAGCTTGGCCTTGCCTTCGGTCTTGACCCGCTCCAGGTCGACCTCATACTCCTGGCGCTTCTTGATCTCTAGGAGCATCCAAAATTTGGACTTCTTTTCGAAGCGGTCCCCTAGACTCTAAAGATGACAAAAGAATAATGAAGACATGCCACTTGGTGCGGACAAAAGAAGAGAGGAGCACATTCAATGGTGTGCTCGTAAAGTTCCCACCTCTCCTCCTCCGCCTCATCGTCGACAGGTTCCCACTCACTCCCCTCACTACGCCATGTGGCTCAGAGTGGAGATTTGGGGCGTGGGGGTGATTACAGCTCTTGAAGGATTTCCTCCGCTGGAGGGGAGGAGCAGGTGGTGGGCTCTTGGGCCATCGGCCTTGTGATTGGCTCTAGCTAAGTGCATGGCGGCGATGAAGACGGCTTCGATTTGGGGACTGCTTCGGCATCCCTGGGTGCAGCAGCAGTCGACGAGGGCACCTTGGCCTGATCTGGAACATCCTCAGGTTGGGTTTCCTGAGGCGTCCCAATCGGCGCGTCCACAGGGGCACCATCAGAAGGCTTCCTGTTAAAGGGAGTGATCAGGACATGATCCTACAAAACAAGAGTAAGAGTCAATGGGAAAACAAACCTGTCGGACTTCTTTATTTTTATTCTGGGCCCTTTCTGAGTGGTTGAGCCTCTTGCAGAGGAGCCCGGCTGCGCGCTGGACCTCAGAGGCGATGGCGTTGGACGTGTTGTGTGCTGAGTAGTGGGCTCCCATGTTGTCGGGCCTTTAGTCGGGCATTGAGGACTCAGACACCCCTTAGCCACTAGCTCCTTCCCTTTCTTCGCACTCAGCTCCTCAGTCGAGGGGTTGGTAGGTCACTTCTACCCAGCACCCTTGTGTCGAGGGATGTCGGGGAGTGGGGCATCGGAGAAGAAAGCGCAACGCTCCTATAGATGGCGACAAGCACAGAGTCAGTCAACAGTAACTCAGAGATCAAAGATCAAGTATTGATGGGAAAAAGATATTTACCTTAGGAGGGAGACACATCACATTGAAGGGATTTGGGCACCCCTCGTTGTGGATGTGGGTGTCCGGGGTGAAAAAGTCGCCCAGTCGGTTGAACAATACTTCGTCCGGGATCGGCTCGGGTACTTCCCTAGTGGGGTCAGATTCTTCGCTGTACTCAAACCCCATGTGGACTCGCTCCTTGAGGGGCTGCACTCGGCGCATGGCAAAGCTAATAGTGATTCTGACTCCGGTCAGGCCCTCCTCCTTTATCTTGTTGATTATTTCTAGAAGCTCCTCCACTTGCTCCATTTCGCTATCAGAAGGAACTGAGACCCAAGAAGAAGAAAATTTGGGCTGGAGCCCGGCGAAAGAAGGAAGAAAAGGATCAGGATTGGCGCAACAAAACCATTCCTGGTGCTAACCCTTGTTGGAGGTTTTGAAGGGGATAGAGAAATAGGACTTCTTCAGTCCATCGCGCAATTGGAAGCCGGTACCCCCAATCACCTTGGGGGGCGCTCTTGCTCGGATAAGGTTTGAGAAGAAAAAGGTGGCGAAAGAGATTGAAGTGAGGTCAAATGCCAATGAATACCTCATAGAGATGGACAAAAATGAAAATTTGCAGGATGGAATTAGGGTTCAAATGGATCAACTCAATCTTATAAAAATTGAGAAGACCACGAAGGAAGAAGGATTCAAAAATAATGATCTCCTCAGGACGGGGGGTGGGAGAAGACTCACCCGCCGCTGGGCGTCCAGAAATCAACTGTAACGCCGGGAGAACTCCGGTGGCAACCATCTCCTCCAGGCGCTCTTCTGTCGTCACCGAGGTAGCCCAATCCTTGGAGGGGGAAGAAGACATCTTCGGCACAGATAGAGGCAGAAGAAGGAAACTTAGGTCTATGGTGCGTGGTGATGGAATGGACCGGTGGCGGTGCAGGATCTAGAGCGCGGCGGCGGCTAACCCTAGCGGTGGAACACGCAGTGAGATTTAGACGACAAAGAGGCAAGTGCGCGTAGTGAAGGGTAAAATCCTTTGCTCGCATTAAATCTCATATTTAAAGGGAGCGACACTGGATTTTGCCTTGAGTGGGAAGAGCGTTTTGACTTCTGCATAATGTTTGGGCCTAACCTAGGGTACGCCCAGGTACCGCTCAGCCAAAGCCAGTGTTCGAAAATTCGGTACTTGGTGGCGATATTACGGCCGATATTGCGGTTGGCAGCTATAAACGCAATGAATTCAGCCCTTGGCGGCCTGTTTGGCGATTGGACCGAAATTGCGGGTCTTGGCGGTCCTTGGTGGGTGTGCTGGCTGGCACAAAACTATGAGAGAGACCATTTTAATCTACTGTTTACATGACCTGATGACCATGATTGAAAGATTCATGTCGTCGCCCTCAAAATAGGGTACACTAAGTCACTGACATAGTACTTACTACTTAGTTTATTACTTAATTAATTGAATAGTATGTCTTCAAGTATTTTAGTTTAATATTCTACTATAATATTTGATGCCTTGCAATTTGCAAATAACTAGAAAAGAAAACTAAAAATTTTTATTCATAATAAAATCAATAATATATATGAATTATATTAATTCTCAGCTGCCAAGGGCCAAAATGCCGAGACTCGCAATTGCACCGCAAATACGGCCTTGGCACTTGGCGGTGCTTAACCGTCACGAATCCGCCGAGCGAACTCTTGAACACTCGCCAAAGCCTATTTAAACAATGGTACACCCCAGGATGGGCCGACTGCCAGTATCCCAATGGTTGGACTTGGTACCACTCGGAATTCCCAACGTGTGGAGCTCAATTGAGTCCTTCACAATCTCCTTACCTGCAACAGAGCACTCGGCATGGAAAGGAAACCAGTCGGGAAGCTGCGTTAAGAATTGGAAGCACTCAGGCGTGAAGCATGACTCGGTTGGGATGCGACCAGAAAGGTGGTAACTCGATCGCAAAGCACTCGAGGGTACTGTGGAGTACATGGACCCTGGGTATCTGCATGGCGGGCTGCGAAGACCAACCATGAGGGGATGGGCCGAGCTGACTACATAGAGACAGGCACCACCCGGACTACAACCGCTGTACCCAACAAGGAAGGGCTAAAGATAGAAACTGATCTTGAATAGGAAAGATATGATTGTAATCTCGGATACTAACATATTCGGTTAGGGATAGAATCTCCACCTTGTAACTGACTAGGACTCCTCCTTATAACCGTGCCCCTCCACTATATAAGGGGGGCGGGGGACCCTAGGAAAGGATCATCAGATCATAGCATAGAGATAGATCATCATAACTCCAAAGCATAGGACTAGGGTATTACCTCCGTCGTGAAGGCCTGAACCTGTATAAACCCCTGTCTTGTGTTACCATCGAGTTTGGATCCAGCGTCTTACCCCATAATCATTATTGCTGACAACAAACGTCGACAGACGCTCTTGAAGTTCTTACACGCCTTTCTCGCCACTAGCAATGCATACCATCGTAGTGCGTGCATAGCATCTTGTGAAAGCTCGAACGACGTAAAAATTTCTATCACTAGGCTATTGCGCTCCTCATCTGTTAGTGTCTTCCATGATGGATACGTGGTGGTATCCTTTCACGCCCAACAATCTCACACAATGTTTGGAATGTTGCCGCAGCCTTAAGAGGTACTGTAGAGGCCTCATCCTGCGAATCGACTGTCATGATGGAATATCAGTTCTGGTGCCTTTTACTAAGCTCTCTTGGACCGCGCCTCTGTTTTCCTACATTGGGTGCCTCATAAGATCCATTCGGCGACGAGGAATGAGAGGACACCATCTTCTAATGAAGTAGATCATGTTATATCTTCAAGGATCAGGCAAGTTGGTAAAACAACAATTCATAGAAAGTCATAAAAGAGGAAAGAAAGTAAATTTATGTGTTGTTTAGTACAGATGTAATTGTATGATGCAAAGTCAAGAGAAGGTAAGTTAAGAGAAGCAAAGTTAAACACCCAACATATTGTGGATGCTGAGCTTGAAACTATTCAAACTTGTACAACATGAATTGGAATCTTATATTTGGCAAGTATTACATATATATTAAACATGACATGCAATCTGATATTTGAAGTGGGTGACAAGAAAGTCCAAGTACATAAGTGGATTCTTGCCGCTTGCTCCTCGGTATTCAAAACCCAATTCTTTGGTCCTATTGGAAACCCTGACCAAGACAAAGTTGTCGTGGAGGATGCCAAACCTTATGGTCTTCAAGGTAATGGTTATGTGCAGATCGCGCCACTCTCCAACATATTCCTATTATAGAATCTAGTGCCTCCTTTTAGGGAGCTTTTTGTTCATATTTAATTTTTGAACTTAGATATAGGTGTTTTTCTCCCTATGTTCTACTGCCTAAGACACATGTTGTATGTGGTTATAATGTAACTTATTTCCAGCAAAATACATAACTAAATCAGCAAATCACCACAAAGCAAGTATGTTTGATCTCATCGCATATGAATAATCTAAGCCTACTTGTTTTTTGTGTTAGAAGTAATAACAAATCTGGATGTGTTTTTGTATTAGAACTTTTGTTGACTTCTCTAAGATTGAACCTTTTACTTTGAGAAAAATAGAGAAATAGATCATTCCATTGATATTTGATTGTAAGTGTCGCCTTATGGTAGGGTTACAATTTTCCTTACAATGCAAGCAATGGTGAGTTTCATATACTCTAATGAACATCCTAGCAATCATGAACTAGCAAAATCTGCCTCGATGTGGACATCAATAATAGTAATACAATATTTGTTGGCAGCAGCTGATAGATATGGATTAGATCGGCTACGTCTCCTATGTGAGGCAAAGTTATGTGATGAACTCACTACTGAAACAATTGCAACAACATTAGCCCTAGCTGAACAACATCATTGTGCTCAGCTGAAGTCTGCCTATCTAAAGTTCATTGCAGTTTGAGAAAATTTGGGAGGTATGACTTTTGTCCTATGGAATATATGTAGCCTTTTGTTAATAGAACATAGTGTTGGATGTCTTCTATTTGTCAATATTTGTGTAAACTTAGCTAATTTTATTACAGATTTTGGTGTAAGACTAGATCTAAAGTGAAGTGTTTCCTACTTCTCTACTATTGTAGGATATACTTTCTGTAAGCGTTGGATCCCCACTATTTAGTGAACTTAATTGATGGGCATAGAAACTTGGAATAAGAACTCTTGTTTTGATCAGTAGTATTTCTTCTATTTTTGACCAAGAGTTGTAACAGTGCAGTAACAAGCCAAGTCACCAGCAAGGTAGCGTCGATGCATGTGCACGAAATAGATAGTTCACATATTTGGGAAGGAAAGTTGCCCAGTAAAATGGGCCATCCTCTTAATGCTCATCTAGAATTTCAAATTTCAGTGTGTCCTTTATCACCACATTACTAAGCCTTTTTGGAGAATATTGCCTAGCTAATCCTAGAACCAAAGCTAACTCTATCTTACAGAATATAATCAAAACTTTTTTATTTTTTATCAGCCTAGCATTTCCCATTTAATATGATCATACAAAGAATTAAAAAAGATGTCCATACTCCATGGTAGTTGGGTTTTGGTTTATAAATCAGAACATGTTATTATTGTAATCTATACACCATATTATCAACACGTTATCCTAAGAAATATCAAGCAAATATGTAGTGTAATTCTGAATTTATAAATTGCTAAATGTCAGTCTAGAGGAGGAGGAGGATAATGGAATGAGCATAGGACACGAATATTTGTACATAAGTGATCAACTTTGGATGATCGGCATTCACAGATGCTACAACTAGTGTAAAGTAAACCATAAGCTAAGGAGGAGAGGAGAGGACAACGTCGGTGTAGAGGAGAGCGGGGTTGAAGTCGCCGCCTAAGGGGAGGCAGGCTTTGAGGTGAAGGCACCGAGGGGGCTAAGGTTTGGAGGTGGGGGCCTAGGGTTTGGGGAGACATCGATGGGGGCTAGGGCAGCGGATGGAATTTAGGAAGAGGGGGGAGGCGCAGGCTGGTGAGGGAAGATGTGGGTCGGCGGAGGGTTGGGGATAGCGGTCGGACATGGGAGCAGGGCGCGACACAAGATGAGCAAGAGATAAGGGTGAACAAGAGGGACAAGATGAAGCACTTATATATGACGATTCTAGCCAAAAACTATGTGTGATGAGCATGGAACTCATCACTGACTGTTTTTGTAAAAAACCGTCAGTGATGATCCCTCATCACGGATGGTTTTTGAAAACTGTCAATAATGAGGAGTCTAATATGAGTCCTTTTGTAGTAGTGATAGTTCCTGAGATTTATTTGGGAGTCTTTCCTTGATCAATTAATTAATTAACCTTGCAAGCCATTGAGCTAGGCTAATCATACAACCACTTCTCTATTATGGGATAGATCTAGCTCGGTAAGTTACCGAGTCATGACATATGATATCTTAGGAGGATATCCAAACTATATGTGCGGTTGGTGAAGGTGTGATGTAGGGGCTCCATATCTTGAATAGTATTGTTCCTAGTCTAATGATGAGCCCATCTTATTCTTTTGCTCTATACGAGGGAAGGATATTGAGACTAGACTTATGAAGAGTGTTTATATTCAGAGAGTTTCTGAAAGATTTTGTTAGGATCTTGTTAGTCTCACACTATTGGGCATGTGCAATGGGTGATATTATAAGATTGATCATATCTTGTGGGTAAAGTATATAACCTTTACAGAGTGTCAAATCTATTCTAGTAACCATGTCTACGGTTATAGATGATACTTGGGAATTTTAGTCAAGGGTTAGAATTTATGAATTGAAAACTTGGGAAGTGAGATTGTGTGCCAATGGAAGTAATGAATTTGATTTAGGTTGTATACCAATTTACTTTGAGAAATATCTAAGAAAATTACTATTATTGTTACTTGTTTTATTGTTGTTTGCATCTATTTATTGTATTCAATTGAAAATGCTGCTTTACTACAAAATAGTCATAACATCTATTCTTTTGGAATAAGCTTTACATGTAGTTATAATAGATTTGCATTTTGTGCACAACTTATTGAGTGCTTTATGTACTCACCCTTGCTTTAACAAATTCATCAGTTGAACAGTAGTCTACCCCTACTTTGAAGGAGGAGTTTTACGAAGAGGCAAGTCATTAGGAGTCGAACCTTGTTAATTGCCTATGGTATGTTAATGGGTATCATCAAAGTTTTTTGTTCCACTGCTGTTTTTCTTAGAGTTAAGCCCTGTGAGGCCTAATAAGTATAAAGTTGACTCTAAGGTCTTCTCAACAATCTTTTTATTCAACAAATAGTCTCTTATGATGTTTCCGTTGTGTATGATTGTGATATTTCATCTATGTTGCTATTGTGTACACTAGTAATATTGGACTAGTCTAGTATACATAGAGACTCCAGACTTGCATATTCGGGTCCCGACAAAAGGTGGTATTAGAGTTATACTACCTATAGGTCTTGACCCTTATTAGACTAGCCGTTTCTTTAGGAGTTTCAAAATTATTTTCTAAAAAAATTAACTCACAAAATTGGTAAGTTCTTATCTTATATCTCTTAATTGTCCCCATGCTGAAATTTCTCTCTTTCCCTCCTAGTTTAAGTTGAAATCTTACCCTAAGTTGTCTTTAATAGAGATGATGCTTCACACCTATGGAGAGCGCACTGGTGGTTATGCCGCTGAGCTGTCAAGAGTATTGCAAGTATTTAGTGGTTATGAGATGCCACTTTACAAGGGAACCCGTTGGATAGTGAATGGTAAAGGGTATGGAGTGTAAAATTACCATCTTAAGGCATGTCATCTGTCGGGACCTGAATATGCAAATCCGGACCCTCTGTGTATACTCACTAGTCCAGGATCACGCTAGTGCACACAGGCTCAACATTAGTGAATATCACAATCATACATAGCGAAATATGATAAAAGACATAATATACTCAATATTAGTAGTTGTATGACCTTATGGTCAACTTACTTAGCAATGCCTCACAAGGCTGAACAACAAATTGAACTGCAGCGGAATGAAGACGTAGGTAACCCCTCAGTATACCACAGGCAACTGACAAGGCTCGCACCCTAAACATTCGTCTCTTCATGGTACTCCTTCTTCAGCACTGATGATTTTTGTAGGCAAGGGTGAGTACACCAACACGTACTCAACAAGTTGTGCACAGAATGCAAGGCTTATTCCAAAGGAAGGCTTATGGTTCATAAGCAGTAAAGCAGCATTTGAAACACATACATTAATAGATTGAAAAGATAGTAAAACAAATAGTAACAAGTAATAGATTCAGTATTTCTCAAGTAAACCAAGTTTTCTCATCCTAAGTCAAGATTCCACCTTTCATGACAACCTGCAATCCATCCCAAGTTTTCAAAAAGAAATCTAAACCCTTGACCTGTAATCCCGAGCATGCTTATTACCGTGAGCACGGCTATCCGAATAGATTGTACACTCTGCAGAGGTTTGCACTTTACCCACACGACATGATCATCTTTTGTTGCCACGCGATTAACACACTTCCTTTGGTGTGTCGGCGAAGAGATCACGACAAAGCCTTTACAATGCATCATCTTAACCCAGTACTACCCGCTAAGGTTTCAACATCGAAGGGTCGAAAACCACAACAGGCCCCCTCTTGCGCCATCTGGGTTCATTTAAAAGGATGAACCACTCCACCACGATAGTACTCAAGCTAAGACATTGCAAATTAGTCAGCTAGGTTGCCCCATAACAACATGTGGTTGCATGATTGACTCAGGTCAAAGGCTCGCAAGGTGTCCTTATGGTTTGATCAAAGCAAGACATACACATACCCTTTGCCCATCGGGCCCACCCAGGCATCCTGCCCTTGCCACTTGCTCCGACCCAAAATCATAACCACCCCAGTTGATTACCAAGCACCACGTGCCATCAACAATTCAATATCGCTATGTGACATCCATTGCCAACACAACTCAATCTCATCGTGACCACACATGACACACAAATTCAAAACATTGTTCCATATTCCATTAATCAAGATTATTTATCAAAGATTCAAGTACATGTGATGACGTGGCATGGCTAAGCAATTCTAACTCGATCTAATCCTCCATGTTGATTTCATTATTAACCAACTATAGTAAACCAACTTAGGGTGACAAGTGGATCATGGCATACAACTTAGCAAGGTAGGGTGTAATTCAAAGGGTATAATAGCTAATCCGAAGTTAAGTTGAAATCATTTATAAACATAAAATAACAAATGATAAGTTAAATCAAAATAGCATGCAATCTAATCTATGGGTGCAACATGATCAAAGCACAACTTGCCTTCGTTAAGCTCTGGTATTGTTCAAGATTGCTCTGAAATAATAATCCTTCTTCCGACACCTCGCTCAACTCAACGTCTCACGAATCGAGAAGAATAGGAAATAAACACCAAGAACAAATAGCAAATGAACTCGAAAATTCAAATAAAATCCACCATTGGAAAGATCTCAATCTTACAAACTTTTTGAAATTGGAATTACCCAAATCGTAGTTAAAATGCAAAAGATATAGCATTTAGAAGTTTTGAAAATAAACTAAACTCTGGAATTAGAAATTCTAAATCTTTCCGAATTATTTTTATAAGGAAAATCTGAATTTTCCCTGCCCCGGCTTGTACGGACAAAACGTGGCGAAATCTAGACTGATGAACTCAATCTAACGACACGAGTAAATCTACTACGTGGCCTAATATCAATCGTCCGACTTAAATCCAACGGTCGATATTTAATCGGAGACGCTACCAATTCAAACGCTGCGACTTAATCCTGATCGCGATGAAGATCCGACGATCGATGAAGCTCCCGATCGGTGGCGAAACTATGGCGACTTGAATTCACCGGAGACGAAGACGATGACCCCAGCGACAACTCGGCAGCGCGCGCTCGGCAATCTTCTGGCGACGTCCGCTGTCCTTCGTGAAATCCCACGAGCACTAACGCGATCTCTAAATTTGCTCTCGATTTTCCTAGCGCTTGTACTATTGGCGAGGTGATGCGCTAGTTATATAGTACCGGCCGAGCGCCTTGTTTCTCCCGCTCGAACACGGAGTCTGAGTTCATACCAAATTCGGCGCCACGCCATAGTTCAACTCGGCGACGCAATTGAATCGGCAACCCGCGCCCGTACGGACTCCGCACTCTTTCCAAGTTTGGCGCCCCGCAGTGCCACGCGAATCGGCCACGCGTTGCCTCCTGCCGGACGGAGATTTCCAAACATGCGATGGCTTGGCGCCTGCTCAAGAATCCAATTCGGTCACGCTTCGCACGGACAGACTTCCTATGCATCGCTGAATTCGGCGCCAATTGCTGGAGTTCAAATCGATTACGCTGCGGACGAGACGAAAACAAAAACTCCTTCGCTGACCTTGGCGCCAACGCATGGAAATCCAATCGGCCTTAATTCGGAAGTTCCAGCGACGCCGACTATTTCCTGCCGCGAAGGAACAGTGCCATCCACGGCACTGTTCATGCCGTTTTTTTTTCCTTTTTTTATTTTAAATAATTAGAGTAAATATTTGTATTTGTTTCAGGCATCAAAAAAATACCAATAAGATTTTCTAGAAAAACCCCAAAATTGCCCTGGAGGTATTCTCGACTCGAGATAAAATATTTTTAGAGGACTTTATTTTAAACTTATCTATTTATAATTAGTTTTCGATAAGAGACAATATACTTTTAAGATAATCCGAATAAACCTCAAGAAATTCGATAAATCCAGGAAATTCATGAAAATCATAAATTGCAATGAAATACTCTTAAATATTTAGAAAGTCAAAAATTGGGATGTTACAAACCTCCCCCCCTTAACGGAATCTCGACCCCGAGATTCAAGGCTGACTAGAGAATAGGTTCGGAAATTCTGCCTTCAGATCCTTTTCATCTTCCTAGGTTGTTTCATGTAACTTATTCTAAACCCTCGAGAAAAATTGGATACCTCTATCGGACACAATCTCCTTAGGCACCTACGCAGTTATTAATTCCCTGACAGATCTGCCAAATGATCTTTTGAATACGTAGTCTTCGGTGATATGAAATGAGTAATTTTTGGTTAATTTAATCAATAATGATTCCTCCGAATTCATACCTTTTAGGGTCCATTTACACTAGGGATTATTTTAATGATTTGCCTCCTATATGAATCTATAACAATGATTTGCAACGAACCTTTAGATCTCTAATGCATTGCCTTTATTTTTTCATTCTTATCACATTGAGTATCATAACCAATAGTTTCGCTCTTCAGTTTAGACCACCAATACTTTTTCTTAGACCTCATTACATTTTGGCATTTTCTTTGAATGGATGAATACTTAGAATCGTAGGTTTCCTCAAGTATCATCTGCTTAGGATCTTCCTATCCAGCACACTGGTTTGATCTTAAATCCTCGGGGTATCCTAATCACTCAAAATTGTACTTCTTGGCTAAGCCTCTTTTTTTTTAACTTGATTTTGTATTTTTCTCCCTTCGAACTTTCTGTGATCTTATCTTCTAATGTTGGTTTTATTTTCAAAAGCGGGTATGAAACTTTGTCAAACGATTTTCGATTTCGGCTTCTTGAATCCTTTGCATAACCCTAATTAACTGTTCGTTATCACCCTATTTGTACTACGGCCTCGTAGCTCAAACGTCATCTATCATATTGGACTTATAATACTTATGGATTTTAACACTAAAACCCTTGATCACTTCCAACCATTTTCTAAACCCTTGATCACTTCCAACCATTTTCTTTGTTCCATATTAAGATTTAACTAGTAGATATATAATTTAGACTCTTATGATTCATATCTATCTTCGTTGGAATAGTGACACCATATTTTCAAATCGCGACTATGAAAGGCTAGTTCCAAGTTATACGTAGGGTGATCCTCCTCATGCTGTCTCAATTCACTTACTACATAGGCAACAATCTTGTCCCCTTTCATGCCAATTCGTGTCTTAAATCATATCTACAAGCATCACTTATATATATCGAAACTAATCCACACTAACATAGGCGTTGATATTAAGTGCTTTTTCAGCTTCCGAAAACTATTTCCACGGTCGCATAAGAGTTTTAACTATTGTCGAGAACCTTACTATGAACCAGTAATAATGTCTTGCCCTTCCTAGAACCTTCAAACTAAGTAACGAACTTTGGTTGATTCTGATGTAACACAATTTCCATCTTGCTTGTTTCAATATTGACTTCTTTAGCAGTCCTTGCGTGGCTAACAAGATTCCATCTTTTTTTTCTAGCAATTCACACTTATTGAATTTTAGCGTGCAACCACTATTCTCGCAAAACTTATTTCTAGAGATGTTATCTATATGGTCGTTATGAATTTATCCCAATAATCCATAAACACCTTATACATACACGAGGCATTAGTTAATCTGAGAAATATAACAAAAATTCATTTTGTTCATATCGTGTAGAGAACGCAACCCTAGAAACATTCTTCGCATGACTCCTTGATTGATAATTACCTAAGCGAAGCTTTATCCTGGAGAAATTCCAATTTCCTTCGATCCTGACATTAGATACTTGTTTTTGATCTTTTCTTTGTTTAAAGCATGATTCAGTGCATTCTCTCAATTTTTTTTTCCTTAATATATATCTATTTGACATGGTCTTTCCACCATTGGTGCTCTACCAGGCACTATTTTTCTCTCGAACTTGATTATTTGATATGATGGTATATTAGGCAATTTCTTGGAAAATGTATCAATACATTCTCTGACAACTGACGCATCATCTAATTGGCAACTTCCACACTATTATTTCTTAGCTGACTAACACGAACTATCATCCCTCTGAGAGATTTTTTTTAAGGTTTTAAATCGATATATCCTTCACCAAAATATCCTTATGTCTGAGTATCTAACTAATTTCAAGAGTAACCTAAATATCCAACACAATATGATTTTCTTGGAACTCTACTCTCTCAACAAGCACTGAATTCTCAACATCCTGTTTAAATCTAGCACAACTGGGCACTTACTGATAATGACAAATCTTTCGATTAATAAGATTATGCTGGGTACCATTTAAACTAGCCACCATTTCACATGCATCATTTTTAGATAAAACCTTTAACACCAGATTATTCTTAGAGAGATATCTAACTCATTAATTTATATTATTGCTCTTCATTCCAATATTCCGTATGCCAATGTATTAACCATTCCTGCTTCATTTCTTTCGACAAGGAACCTTTACATGGAATTCATCACTAATTTCCTTACTTTACAAGTAGGGTTACGGTATTGCGCTAAGTAAGCTCATGATTCCCGACTTCCTTGATTTAGTATTGACGCTAGGGCTTGACAGGGATGGAATTAGGATTGACTTGAACTAACGCGATTGCTTTCCTTGCGATTCATTACTTTTTGATTCGCAACATATCCCCTAGTAAAACGATCTTCTTTACCATACCAGGGACCTACTGTGGGTGATGGCCACTTACTGTTTTTTTCTGTTTAAGGTCGATAGGTTTTAGGAGGGTGCATTTTTTTAACTCTCCAAACGATGTATCCGGAGCAACAAAGTTTCCCCTTCTTATTGATAATTCTTGAGTAACTAGGGTTCGTAGATTCTGTTGATGCTAGATTACGGCAGTAACTATCGAATCTAAGGGACACTAAGGTGGACAATGGTCTTGTCTTTCACAAAGGTGATAGGTGATGTTACTTACCAGATATTTTCTAGGAGAATGGTTCCCTTTGCAACTGGAGCAATGTATCACACGATCGTCAGTGGTATGTCCTATTTCTCCACAGCGAATGCACGCAAAATCTTCTAAATCGTTTGGTTGAAAAACTAATCCATCCTTAGAATTTCTATTGAGTTTACTTCCAGTAACTTTATTGCTATCACTATTCTGAACCATCTGCTTGGTTACCTCAAGGGTTTAGGGAAGAGAGAAAATAGAATAGATAAGAAGTAGCGATCCTAATACAGGGAAGATGAGTTTAACCCAATAACTTAAGCAATCAATATTAATAACTTGGTATGGTTGCTTATATAAGCCTAAAAGCTTTGCAACACACACTGCACATTCAGCAATCAAGAAGAACCAATTCAACCTAAACACGAAAACTACCGTCTACATGGGCGACACTCCTATCTTAGGAAACGTGACTCCCGCACATGAGTCTCATCTGGCTAATTGAAGTACTTGAGTCTTGGTACACTTCCTTGATTCTTGTCGATTCTTTCCTTGGTGATCATTATGGTAGCAGCAGGCACTTGATGTCATTTCCTAAAGTATGGTATATTGTTTTCTACTCAAGATAACTCAGGTAAGATTTCAACTCAATTCAGCAGAGGTAAGAGAAAGAGATTTCAGCAAGGGACAAGGAAGAATTTTTGGTAAGGACAGAAGTAGAAGAATGGGATAAGTCAAGAACACATTATTCTTCTGGGTTAGGTATTTTACTTTAGAAAATACTTTTGAATGACCTATAGAGACGACCAACTATCTAGGGGCAAGACCTACAGTCAGTATGGCTCTGATACCACCTTTGTCGGGACCTGAATATGCAAATCCGGACCCTCTGTGTATACTCACTAGTCCAGGATCACGCTAGTGCACACAGGCTCAACATTAGTGAATATCACAATCATACATAGCGGAATATGATAAAAGACATAATATACTCAATATTAGTAGTTGTATGACCTTATGGTCAACTTACTTAGCAATGCCTCACAAGGCTGAACAACAAATTGAACTGCAGCGGAATGAAGACGTAGGTAACCCCTCAGTATACCACAGGCAACTGACAAGGCTCGCACCCTAAACATTCGCTCTTCATGGTACTCCTTCTTCAAAGACTTGATGATTTTTGTAGGCAAGGGTGAGTACACCAACACGTACTCAACAAGTTGTGCACAGAATGCAAGGCTTATTCCAAAGGAAGGCTTATGGTTCATAAGCAGTAAAGCAGCATTTGAAACACATACATTAATAGATTGAAAAGATAGTAAAACAAATAGTAACAAGTAATAGATTCAGTATTTCTCAAGTAAACCAAGTTTTCTCATCCTAAGTCAAGATTCCACCTTTCATGACAACCTGCAATCCATCCCAAGTTTTCAAAAAGAAATCTAAACCCTTGACTGTAATCCCCGAGCATGCTTATTACCGTGAGCACGGCTATCCGAATAGATTGTACACTCTGCAGAGGTTTGCACTTTACCCACACGACATGATCATCTTTTGTTGCCACGCGATTAACACACTTCCTTTGGTGTGTCGGCGAAGAGATCACGACAAAGCCTTTACAATGCATCATCTTAACCCAGTACTACCCGCTAAGGTTTCAACACTGAAGGGTCTGAAAACCACAACAGGGCCCCCCTCTTGCGCCATCTGGGTTCATTTAAAAGGATGAACCACTCCACCACGATAGTACTCAAGCTAAGACATTGCAAATTAGTCAGCTAGGTTGCCCCATAACAACATGTGGTTGCATGATTGACTCAGGTCAAAGGCTCGCAAGGTGTCCTTATGGTTTGATCAAAGCAAGACATACACATACCCTTTGCCCATCGGGCCCACCGAGCATCCCGCCTTGCCACTTGCTCACCCAAAATCATAACCACCCCAGTTGATTACCAAGCACCACGTGCCATCAACAATTCAATATCGTTGCGTGACATCCATTGCCAACACAACTCAATCTCATCGTGTGACCACACATGACACACAAATTCAAAACATTGTTCCATATTCCATTAATCAAGATTATTTATCAAAGATTCAAGTACATGTGATGACGTGGCATGGCTAAGCAATTCTAACTCGATCTAATCCTCCATGTTGATTTCATTATTAACCAACTATAGTAAACCAACCTAGGGTGACAAGTGGATCATGGCATACAACTTAGCAAGGTAGGGTGTAATTCAAAGGGTATAATAGCTAATCCCGAAGTTAAGTTGAAATCATTTATAAACATAAAATAACAAATGATAAGTTAAATCAAAATAGCATGCAATCTAATCTATGGGTGCAACATGATCAAAGCACAACTTGCCTTCGTTAAGCTCCTGGTATTGCTCCGAAGATTGCTCCTGAAATAATAATCCTTCTTCCGACACCTCGCTCAACTCAACGTCTACACGAATCGAGAAGAATAGGAAATAAACACCAAGAACAAATAGCAAATGAACTCGAAAATTCAAATAAAATCCACCATTGGAAAGATCTCAATCTTACAAACTTTTTGAAATTGGAATTACCCAAATCGTAGTTAAAATGCAAAAGATATAGCATTTAGAAGTTTTGAAAATAAACTAAACTCTGGAATTAGAAATTCTAAATCTTTCCGAATTATTTTTATAAGGAAAATCTGAATTTTCCCTGCCCCGGCTTGTACGGACAAAACGTGGCGAAATCTAGACTGATGAACTCAATCTAACGATTACGAGTAAATCTACTACGTGGCCTAATATCAATCGTCCGACTTAAATCCAACGGTCGATATTTAATCGGAGACGCTTACCAATTCGAAACGTTGCGACTTAATCCTGATCGCGCGATGAAGATCCGACGACTGATGAAGCTCCCGATCGGTGACGAAACTATGGCGACTTGAATTCACCGGAGACGAAGACGATGACCCCAGCGACAACTCGGCAGCGCGCGCTCGGCAATCTTCTGGCGACGTCCGCTGTCCTTCGTGAAATCCCACGAGCACTAACGCGATCTCTAAATTTGCTCTCGATTTTCCTAGCGCTTGTACTATTGGCGAGGTGATGCGCTAGTTATATAGTACCGGCCGAGCGCCTTGTTTCTCCCGCTCGAACACGGAGTCTGAGTTCATACCAAATTCGGCGCCACGCCATAGTTCAACTCGGCGACGCAATTGAATCGGCAACCCGCGCCCGTACGGACTCCGCACTCTTGCCAAGTTTGGCGCCCGCAGTGCCACGCGAATCGGCCACGCGTTGCCTCCTGCCGGACGGAGATTTCCAAACATGCGATGGCTTGGCGCCTGCTCAAGAATCCAATTCGGTCACGCTTCGCACGGACAGACTTCCTATGCATCGCTGAATTCGGCGCCAATTGCTGGAGTTCAAATCGATTACGCTGCGGACGAGACGAAAACAAAAACTCCTTCGCTGACCTTGGCGCCAACGCATGGAAATCCAATCGGCCTTAATTCGGAAGTTCCAGCGACGCCGACTATTTCCTGCCGCGAAGGAACAGTGCCATCCACGGCACTGTTCATGCCGTTTTTTTTTCTTTTTTTTATTTTAAATAATTAGAGTAAATATTTGTATTTGTTTCAGGCATCAAAAAAATACCAATAAGATTTTCTAGAAAAACCCCAAAATTGCCCTGGAGGTATTCTGGACTCAGATAAAATATTTTTAGAGGGACTTTATTTTAAACTTATCTATTTATAATTAGTTTTCGATAAGAGACAATATACTTTTAAGATAATCCGAATAAACCTCAAGAAATTCGATAAATCCAGGAAATTCATGAAAATCATAAATTGCAATGAAATACTCTTAAATATTTAGAAAGTCAAAAATTGGGATGTTACATCATCCCATTCGCCTCACTGTCAGAAGGCATACTTGTGAAACTAGTATCCAAGAGTCATCACGTCTTGCACTACGTCGCATCTGCGACAAGCATACCAGCGAGCTGAAGACTTCAATTTTCAAACTTCATCCAGAGAAAGTTCTGTTCGTTGCCCAAGCATAAAAGAGGAAGAAGATGCTATGGTCGTCCACCTTGTAAGATTTGTTGCTGCTTAAGAAGTATGGAAGATAAAACTTAGGAGCTGAAGAAGGCTTATGAAGATTTGAAGATTGCAGGACAAAATCTTCAGGCAACTAGGATGTTCGCCACATAAAGGATTATAGAACTTGATCATCAACTCAGCCTCATCAATGGTTTTATTTGGTTCCGGAGCATCTCATTCATTCATATCCAAAAGCTATGCTACACTGTTCGACATGGAAATGAACTTTGCTAGATAATCTTCTAATAGTGCAATCACCTAGGTAAGAGTTAAGGATTGAGATGATATGTCCAAGGGTCAAAATAGAAATAAGTGAAATAAGGTTTCTAGCAAACTTGATAGTAATAGAATCACAAGGGATAGATATCATCCTAGAGATGGACTGGTTGTCCAAATACAAGGGACGAACAAAATGTGTTAATTGCTCAATCGACCTCGTTAGTGAGGAGGGAGAACATGTCATGTTTGTTCCTAGTCAAACCAAACTGACCTTTCCTTCCCTCAATTGTCTCTTGGCATTGGAAGTAAGTTAAGTGTCAGTAGTGAGCAAGTATGCCGATGGTTTTCTTGATGAATTACTTGGAATGCCACCGAATAGAGACATAGAGTTCATGATCAAGTCACTACTACAGAACCAGCTATCACAAGCGGCTCGTAACCCCCTTTACAAGCGGTTTTATAACCGCTTCTAAGCAACCGCGTGTGATACCCGTCGGGTATGACAAGCGGTTGCTCGAACCGCTTGTGCTGTGGCACCAGAAGCGGTTGGGAACGTGTCCAGGAAGGCCAGTGTAGCCGCCACGTGGGGGACGCCACAAGCGGTTCGTGTTACAAACCGCCAGGAGAACGATATTCGAAGCGGTTAGTATTACTTAACCGCTAGGAGAGCAAGACTCGAAGCGGTTGGACTCACCAACCGTTGTGGAGAGAGTTTTCGATTATATGCATTATAGAATATGTTCTTCAAGTGTTTTTGTATATCGTTTTTGACCGTGAAATTAAATATGAGTGGAGGAGTTTTTGCAATTAAATATATATTACATATGCATACTCATACACATGTTCACATGCTAGCTCAAGACACAAAAAACGAACTTAATAGTGTAAAAATGGACAAGTACATACACGCAACCGACGTTTATAAGTTTGAATGATGAAAAAATGATTATCGAACTCATTTGTTGCATGCGTCACTCTTTATGTCCTTGGTCGACGTGGATGTCGTCATCGTTCAGCGGTGTCCAACGCAGAAACCTTACATGGAACTCGCCATTTGGAGATACAACCTCGTTGACAAGGAAGCCGATAAGTTGTTCTTGGAGGCGCAAGACCGGTGAGGCGGAGCACGTTAACGTGCTCATCGATGTTAATGACAATTAATTAAGCGGGAAGTATATAAATATCCGATCACATGCAATTAATTAAAATGTAAGTTGTAGCTAACAAATTGACATGCATATCTGAACCTCAAGATAATGTTCAAATTGCCGCCATGGATAAAACTTTGAATATAGTGGAACACGTAGTAGCCACATAAGTTGTTTCGGTAGTCGGCGCTTAACCTTCACGGGAGAAATTTGAGAATATCGATGAAGAACCGATATGGCGATGTATATTAATAATAGTTTTTGTAGTACGTGCACTGAGTGCTTACTATGACTTCAATTCTTTCGAATTCTCCTTTTTGCTTCTTCTTAAACTTTGCAAATGTCTTGTTAAGGATGTTAATGAACCATTGGTATTTTTGGACCGGATTCCTTCTTGAGTCATAAACCGTAATCCCGCTTTGTTGTCAAGCTCGATGACTAGAAGGATCCAAATGAAACCTATTCAGTATATTGCAACATATGGATAAGTAGCTACTCGTACTATCAATGGCTTAAGAAATACAAGAACAAGAGGTTTGTGAGAACACGACTTGAAGTTGAAGGGCGAAGTATGTACGGTTTGTAGTGTTGTTTCAACAATGCATGCAAAAGGTATTCCTCAAGTAGTGTTTTTGCTTGTCACAGATGACCAGATTTTCTCGTTGACAATCTTTGGGTCGATGAAGCCAACGTTCTGTTTGCCCGATCTTTTACATCGTTGTATCTCCATTCTACATAAGAAGGATAACTAAGTTAATTAGATTTTCAATTTTGTGGTGCGGAGGAAGCAAACGGTAAACTTAGTAGATCGACACTTACAGACACCAAACAGACATGAAAGACACGTTGACCTCGTCTCCTTGGTACACATGGTACAAGTCATCAATTCGACCATAGTTACGTGTTGTTCCCGGAAGAAATACTCATCTTAGAAACGGAGGAGGAACATTGTATATCCTTTAGATGCCCTTTCCATGTACCATTCATGCATTTGACGATCTTGGTTGGGAGATCTTTTATATCCTTTGGATCAATTAGCGCTTTTTAGAACTCATACTTCCATTTGATTGGTGCCATTATTGGAATATCCTGGTCTAATGATTTGAGTCCCGCCTCCTTCAGAATGCCATTCTCCTCAAGTCCTCAAGACTCACGATCTTCCACTTTCTTCTTCTTTCTGCCGAAGGAGCCCGTGTATTTTGTAATCGTAGCCTTTCTTATTGTCCTTTTGTAGTCGCCATCACAAAGTGCGGCGCCGTTCGCATGGTGAAAGTGCTTCACGCTTTTTTATCTATTTTAAGCTTGGACTCGGCTTCTTTGGCATAAGTGCGCCGCCACATCCGTCTTTACGGATCGGCTAGCTCCTCCGCATGATCAGTCATATGGCCTCTTTGGTGGTTGTTTTGACATTCTCTGGCCGCTGGGATGCCGATTTCGTGGGAGGAGGTGCTAGTGTGGGATCTCTCCTTCGACATCGAGCTTCTTCCTGGGAGATGCTTTGAGGCGTGGTATTTGGAGATGTTGGGTGCTTACTTTCAAAGCGGTGGCGGTGGCGGAGTCGGGCTTTTTGTGGAGCGGGAGGTGAAGGAGGCGTGGCTCGACCATCGGGAAGCATTGCGTCTGCAAAGCGACGCCGAGGAGTCGTGGGTTGTCGATGTGGAGGAGGCGTGCTTGCTCTCGAGTGGCTCAAATTATGGGCCTCTCTTCTTTGGAGATATAACCTCCACACCATCTGGAAATATGATGTACTTTTTGCGCCATAGGATGAATGTGCCATGGAGGGCTGTCCAAGGTTGGTCACCTCGCCGCCCCAGAATATCGAGAACGAGATCTTCGGCCCCCACCACCTCTTCCACCGTGACCTTGGAGTATCCGGAGGGTATCCGGTTGCGTGGAATGTCCGCCCGCCCACCGGATAAGCCATGCCGTAAGCCACCTTGAAGGAGAGGTTACGATATCAATGTGTAGCTCGTGACCGGCGGCGAACCTTGATCTCGCCCACGGATGACGCGCGGCGGGTCGCTCACATGGGCTGACGGCGACGCCAAGAATCGCTCTTTGGCGCGGTCGGATCGATCACGGATTCGGCGCCGCTGAACATTGGTCGAACGTAGTGCTCCCTCGGCTGGCTCATTGCCGGACACTTTTGCGTGACTGGTCATCGATGGAAGCCTTCAGAGCTCTAAGCTCTTCCTCCAATCGGCTCACTCTACCCGATCTCTCCTCTTGCTTCGTCCCGACTCTGTAAGTGCTTGAGTCTTTGGCAAAGCCGTGCCTCCATGGCACCTTCCGAAACCTCGTGTCCGTCCCGGGTGCTCAGGGTTTTGAAGGGCATATGTTAGCTCGTCATTCTCCCTGTCCGTCAGCAAGGATCCTGACCGAGTCTGCTCGATTGCTTCTGCAATCCTTTCACCAACTTCCTGGACTGTCGGTGCCATCACCAAGCTACCGTCATCAGCAAGGCTGCCCCCGTGACCCAATAACCAATTGCGCATGCGGGGCTCCCAATTCTCGCCAGTATAATATCGTCTTTCGCCAAGCTCATCTTCCCGCTTGTCCCATTTCTTTGCAGCCTTGATGTAACCACCGGTCCCGAGATGGTGGTGGTATTTCTTCTTCTGTGCATTCACCTTGTTTTTCTCTCGCACTGCATCCCGCATCCGAGCGGCTTGTACCTCGAAGCATCCCAATGATCGGCCACTTAGGAAATTTATTGAAGTCCGCCTTTCTCCTTTGTCGATGTACTTGCGGGTGAGGGACGACTTCCTTCGCCGAAAGGAAGTTGCCATCTTCTTCAAAGCCCATCTCTTGGCCTTCGTTCAGATCCTTCCGAAAAGTGAAATTTTCCTTTATATCATTCCAGAGCGGTTCCTTGGTAGTGCGCAGGACTTGACCCATTTACGGATGTCGATTGGGACGTGATCCTCACGTGGTAGCCGCAAGCGTTGTTGAAAGGCCCAATTGCTGATTCCGGCTAGCAGACTCCGTCGTTGCCGATTTTGTTATCACGCACTTTGTCGAAGGCTTTTGTTAGGTCCTCGATTCATTCGGACTGGGTGGCGATGAGGTACCGGCCGATACACAAACACATATAATATGAATGATTTTAGAATAATTAAATGTTTACGGTGAATTTATAATGGGTAAGAGTATACCTCGGTACAGGTGTTAACGGCCTCATCGACAGCGTCAAGAAGAACATCGTGATTTTCCGTGATCGCTGATAACGGCCTCATTGGCTAAGACGCTACCCAACAAGAATGGTCTCGAACAATGATTTTCCGCTTCATCGTATTCCGGTCACCACGCCTTGGTGTCGCCATCTAGAGTAGAGCAAATCTCGAGGCTTAGATTATATACTGAAGACAAGATTGTTGAGAACAATTGAGGCTTAGATTATATATGAACTTTCGCATGCAATCATATACTTACACATTTCACATGATACATATACAATTGACAATTCACATATACTTATACATTTCACATATACTTACACATTTCACATAGACTTACACATTTCACAAGATACATATACAATTGACAATTCACATATCCTTACACATTTCACATAGACTTACACATTTCACAAGATACATATACAATTGACAATTCATATATTATTTGCTGAATAAAAAATAACGAATCATTCTTATTCCACACTAATAAGGAATGATTCATTAATTTTTATTCAAAGAATTTTTGAGTGTACGTCTTCATCCGACCAGCCTCAATCTGAATAAAGGATAGATTGTGATTACGCCCTGGGGCATAAATAAAGAGGAATGTTAATGAATCACCTGATGGAGAGCAGGAAAACTAAATCATCAGACAACAATTTAGCAACTATTGTAGTAAAAAATATATGAAGTGCTAGTAAAAAATATAATAACACATTTCACATATACTTACACATTTCACATATACTTACATATACTTCTAATGTCGACACTAGTAGTCACTTGGCTATTATTTGAGTTGAACCCATTAAGGCCGCACATGGCTACATCTACTTGATTTACTTAACTCACCTGACATTAAAGAACATTGATATGAAGGGAATATGTATTGTGGAGAATGGAATCCAAGTACTAGCTGCAGGGATTAATCACATGCATCTGCATGGATTAATTTTACTTCCACCGCTACAATGTGACAATGAGAGATTAATATGTGAGCAGGAGTACTACTCACTGGCTCTGCTCTCTCTCGCCGACTACTACTCCTCCCTCCCGCACCGACCATAACACATGAACACTAACAGAACAAAAAACCATTTCATAGCCATCCATTCAACACTCCTTGTGGGCACTAATCACAACACTTCATAGCCATCCACTAATCACAAAGACAACATAAACACTCCTTGTGGGCATTTCACCGAACACCTTGTGTGCATAAAAACAGAGAGAGCAGAGGGGCGTTGCCGTACCTAGGATCTCCGGTCTCTCGGGGTGGAATGGCGGGCGGCGTCGAGCGGTGGAGAGGAGGTCCTGGCGAGGTGGCGCGGCGCTGGGACTCGGCGGAGGTGGCGGACCGAGAAAATTTGGGTTGTGAGAAGCGGGGACTTAGAAAATTTGGGGTGTGAGGATGAGCGGCAAGATGAACTTTATATAGGGCACCATTTTCTACAAGCGGTTGGTAATAACAACCGCCAGAAAATCTCACAAGCGGTTAGTATTATCAACCGCTAGAAGAGGACTTCTACAAGCTGTTGGTATTACTAACCGCTATGTAACGCATGGATGGGCGGGAGGGGAAAGGTTTTATGCAAGCGGTTGGTATTACCAACCGCTTGTAGAGGGTGCTCAAGCGGTTCGTAATACCAACCGCTTGTAAACGTCTTGACAGCGTAATATTAAAAACAATACGGTGCCCACATAGCTCGATAAGATCTCTTCTCCCCTCGCTAGCGTGGCGCTTGAGTGTACGGCTCAACCACCGGTTGAACCCTTCGCGCCCCTTGCCATTCTTTTTTTCTTGTGGCCTTCTACAAGCGGTTGGTATTACTAACCGCTGCGTAACGCATGGATGGGCGGACAGGAAAGGTTTTATGAAGCGGTTGGTATTACCAACCGCTTGTAGAGGGGTGCTCTACAAGCCGTTCGTAATACCAACCGCTTGTAAACGTGCTGACCGCGTAATATTAAAAACAATACGGTGCCCACATAGCTCGATAAGATCTCTTCCTCCCCCTAGCTAGCGCGTGGCGCTTGAGTGTACGGCTCAACCACCGGTTGAACCCGCTCGCGCCCCTTGCCATTCTTTTTTTTTATCAGGCCTTCTACAAGCGGTTGGTATTACTAACCGCTTGTAGATCGATTTCTACAAGCGGTTCTTACTACCAACCGCTTGTAGAAGTTGGTAGAGCTTTAAACTCTAAGTCCCCGCATGCACTCTCCCACACCTTCAAATTTTCTAAGTCCCAAGCGCCTCTCTCGTCAGACGCCCTCCTCGCTCTCTGTTTTCATGCCCACAAGGTGTTGGTGAAATGCCCACAAGGAGTTTTGTTGATATATTCATGTTGGAGTAAAGAAAAATATTGTTGATGGTAATTTGTTTCACTCTTTGAAGCAATTAATTCATGTCGACGGCTTCATCAAATGGCGAGACGAAGAGACAACTAGAGGCATTGCGGATGAAGCTATCGTGTCCTCGATGCGAGATCCTCAGAATGTGTTCACCTCCGTACATCCAAGAATCCATCCCGAGTGTTCATGAAGTGTTCGAATATGTCGGTAAGTTTTTGAAGTTATTCATTTGTTCATATTCCTTGACTTTCACCTTCCGCTCCATTCTTTCTGCTTGAAGGGCACAAGATGTCCAGATTAGGTTAAATGATAAAGCCGACCATAGTCTTGAAAATCTTGCAATGCAAATTGCTGCATTACAAGAAGATTTGTCGCCAAGGAGAGTTCACAGATCCGATGACTAGTGTCTATAAGAGGGAGAGATGCACATCCCACGCTTCGATGACAACAAGAGTATTAAAAAGCTAGAAGAAAGGATGGAAAGAGTAGAGGACATGCTAAAGAAATTAGTTAATATAGCTATCATTGTAATGTTGCTCCTTTTAGTTAATATAGCTATCATTGTAATGTTATAAATTTCACATCGCTTTTGGGGTTTTTGTATGGGAATTTATGAGCTAACTATGCTAAGCTGAATTTCTTTTATGGTAAAATTTACGCAATTCTTTCATAGAGTGGATATAAATTTTCAGGCTTTGTTCTCATTTTAAAATGTGTACAAATGGTTTTCAAGCTTTGTTTTCATTTTAAAATTTGTATAAATAATTATGTACAAGCAATGTTAAACATCAACATATCAACATGATCATATGGAATAATTTGTATACAAGTAGTACATCTTAAGTCTTCGTCTTTACAATTGTTCCTTCGTTATGATCGTGGACGTATGTAAGGAGCATCGACATCATCGCCACGCAGGACGCTTATGTCGACATCAATCGTAAAAGGAGGGAGCTCGTCGAACCGACCATACTCTTCCTCGCGGTGACGTTCTCAACTCCTACAATCCTTCGCTTGCCTTGGAGAACCACATGTCGCTTTGGCATTACCTTTTGCTTGTCCTTCGCTTCTTAGGTTTGCTTGACATGTCCATTACATAGAAGACCTGGATCACATCGTCATGAGAACAAACGGTTCGCGCCTATAGCCGACTTCGTGAGATCCACGGTTGTCATGCCCGATTTGTCGACCTTCACACCGCTTTGGAGTCACTTGACCCATTGGCACTTAAATAGAGGGACCTTCAGAGGTCCATAGTCGAGCTCCCATATTTCTTCTATGAAACCATAATATGTGTCCAACTCCGCATTTGTTGTCTTGGCGTCTATACTGACAATCGCTGTTCTCAGTTGGTGCTCTGTTATCCCGAATCGTGTAGAATGTGTAACCATTGATCTCATACCCCTTGAATGTCACGATTTCTTGTGATGGTCCCCGAGCCAAGCGTTGCAATAGTTCATCGCTTGACCCTTCCTCAAGGATGTACTTCAGAGCCACCGCCAAAAGAATCCATGTGCTTCAGGTTATCCAACTCTGTCTTCCCCGTGAACTCGTGGCGAGGACACTCTTGTGTGAAGGACATAGGGGCGACTATAGTTGATTGCTTGAGCGTTGAAATGTGCTTGCTTGAATGCAACAAGATCATTGCATGCAACCGATTGCCTTCCTATTGTCCTTTGCCCCGTAGCCTCCCTCGTGTCGTGATATGGGGACGCCGATAGGATTTAGATCATTCATGTAATCCACACAAAACTCTATCACCTCCTCGAATCACGTAGCCCTCGGCAATGCAGCCTTCGGGGACGCGAACGTTACGGACGTACTTCTTGAGGACACTCATGTACCTCTCGAAAGGAACATGTTGTGCGATACACCGTCCGAGGATACCTATCTCCTTGACAAGGTGAACGGTGAGATGAACCATGATATCAAAGAATGCAGGAGGAAAGATCATCTCGAGGCTAACCAAACTTTGTACCACATCGCCTCCAACTTAGGCGCTTTAGCTGGTTCGACAACCTTCTCGCGAAATGGCGCTCAGGAAGGAACATAGCTTTGTGATTGTCCCCGCACCCACTCAGGCAAGATACCTCGACATACTACACGGAGCAATCTGTGTCATCAACACAAGGCGTCATGGGATTTTAGGCCTTGAGTTTGTTCTCTTCGTGTTTACTGAGTCTCTTTACATTTGAGGAGTATCCGAAGGACCTTCACACTGCTCAAACACTCAATCATGCTTTTTTCTCTTCTTTGCTTGGAGTGTAGCTCGCAGGATGTAGAAAAAGTTGTTTTGTCCCTTCTTTGTTTTTAGGATGTAGGTCACTCCTCACCTCCATGTCTTCAAGGTCCTTCCGAGCTTGCGGCAGTATCTTTCGATTTGCCATACATATCTATGTAGCCTAGCAGTTCAAGCAAACATTTTTCGTGATGTGCATGAAGTCAAGCGAGTGACGAACCTCCAAATCTTCCCAATACGGCGAGTCCCAAAATATTGATTTCTTCTTCCATGTGGGTGCATGACCATCCTCGTTAAACACAGTATGCTTCCAAGACCCTTCCCAAATACTACTTTCAGATCCTTTATCATAGCAAACACAAGTCGCCCATTACGATGCCGAGGCTTAACACAATTCTGTTCCCGATTAAATTTATCGCCTTTCCACCTCAAAGCATGACTGCCAGAAGAAACTGCGGTGGCCCATGTACACACACTTCCGAGAGTTTTTCAGTACATGCAATCCGTTTCATCTATGCACGGTGCGAGCTTTAAACCCTTTGACAGTTTGGTAGGACAGTTTCGAGAGCGAGCCAATCGTTGATTGTTACAAACAACAATGCACGCAGTTGAAATACTCTCTTTTATACTCATCCCAAACCCGTACACCATCCTCCCACAACTTCACAAGGTCTTCAACCAATGGCTTCGGTAGACATCGATGTCGTTTCTGTGTTGCTTCGGCCTTCGATCAACAATGGCATCATGATGTACTTCCGCTTCATGCATGTACCATGGAGGAATGTTATAGATGCAAAGCGCCAGGCAAAGTGCTATGGATCTTTGCTCAACCGATCGAAAGGATTCATCCCATCGGTGCTCAACCCAAACCTTATGTTTCGACCTCATTTGCAAAGTTCGTAAGCCCGATCTACTTTCCTCCACCGCGAGCCATCTCGCAGGTGTCTAACATCCCGCCTTCCTTACGCTCTTCTCGCATGCCAACGCATCATCTTGGCATGACCTTCGTTAGCAAACAGACGCTTCAACCGGGGATCACAGGAAATACCACAATACTTTGGTGGAGTTCTCTTCTTCGACGATTCCCATCTAATTCACCGATAAATCACGCTGCACCTTATACCGGATTCTTCGCGACACCGGACAAACCTCCAAATCGGCATACTCATTGCGTCTACAGATACAATCGTTAGGACATGCGGTATCTTCCGTGACTTGCAATCCTAAAGGGCAGAGGACTCGCTTCGCTTCATCGTGAGATTCGGTAGAGTGTTACCTTAGGAAGCAACTTCTTTACTGAGTGATAACAAACCATTGAATGCCTTGTCCGACACACCGCTTGTGGCCTTCCATTGCATGAGTTCTAGTGTAGTACGCACTTTTTGTGGCCCCTGTCCACGCTTTGGGTACAAAGCGCTCTGTGGTCCTCTACCATGCTCAAACTTCTTGTATTGTCTTTCCTCTGTGAACTCTCCCTCTCCATCACGGAGCATCCGATCTAACTCATCATCGCCATACTGCCGATCAGATCTTCCACGGACCCATATTGAGTGGTGTCAAGCATAATCGCTGGCTCTATCTTCCTCTTCTTCATCTTCTTTATCATCTTCCGTCGAATCGCCTGCTTTCTCCATGGTGGGTCCAAGAGTATAGTTTGCAATGAAACCTCTCGTGATCACATGGCTCATAACCATCCATCGCTCGAGTGCTCCTTCTCATTCTTGCGTCTCACGATGGACAACGATGAAGCTTCCTCGAGGCAAAAATGCAACGGCCGTGTCGAGAAACTCCTTCATGCCATCTCTGAACTCTCTTGACCGACGGTCCGCATTGTACATCCATTGCGGTTCATCTACACCAATAAAAATAATAACAACATCTATCACAATATTTAATTAATTAAAGCTAACTATGTCTAATAGTTTTGTATTTTTAATCATTCTCGCATTCTTTTAACTAAAGCCAACTAATTATTTCTAATCCTCGCCGCATTTTTTAAAATAAAACTAACTAATTGTTACATGTTCAGCAAACCTTTTCTATCATCCGCATTTTAATTTTACTAAATAAAATTATTTTTACCTTTTCCCCACCTTTGTAATTTTTCATCGTTTCACATTTATTGCATTTCATTCCATACACCAAACAATATATCGCCTTAAGAACAAAAAAATAAGCCAACAATGTAAACAATACTAATAATTCCCACAAGAACAAAACATGATTTCTCAACATCCAATGCACAAAAAATATATATATATGGGGAGATGGATGTCAAGAACATATTACTCACCTTAGAAACAATTAATTCCAAGCTAATAACCTCAATTGAAAATTTTGGCAGCACCTCCCCATGAATCGCTATCGCCCACCACTCTTTGTCTCTGTGCGAGCTCGGGAGGAAGATGGGGTTTAAATCTTGTTGGGCAGGGATTTGGGGTCTCTACAAGCGGTTCTACATACGAACCGCTCGATCTCCACCTATAGAAGCGGTTCGAGTTTTGAACCGCTTTAGATATCTAGAAGCGGTTCTAGACACGAACCGCTTCTAAAGATGGGACTCCAAAAGGGTTCGTGTCAAGAACCGCTTCTAGAGACCCTCCCGCCTGCTGCTCACTTAACCGCTAGGCACGAGAGCACAAGCGGGCGCACTTAAGCTTGTGATAGACCCGGTTGTGAAGGCGGTTCAGAGTAGTGCACCTTGTAAGATTTGTTGTCGCTTAAGAAGTATGGAAGATAAAACTTAGGAGTCAAGAAGGCTTATGAAGATTTGAAGATTGCAGGACAAAATCTTCAGCAACTAGGATGTTCGCCACATAAAGGATTATAGAACTTGATCATCAACTCGGCCTCATCAATGGTTTTATTTGGTTCCGAGCATCTCATTCATTCATATCCAAAAGCTATGCTACACTGTTCGACATGGAAATGAACTTTGCTAGATAATCTTCTAATAGTGCAATCACCTAGGTAAGAGTTAAGGATTGAGATGATATGTCCAAGGGTCAAAATAGAAATAAGTGAAATAAGGTTTCTAGCAAACTTGATAGTAATAGAATCACAAGGGATAGATATCATCCTAGAGATGGACTGGTTGTCCAAATACAAGGGACGAACAAAATGTGTTAATTGCTCAATCGACCTCGTTAGTGAGGAGGGAGAACATGTCATGTTTGTTCCTAGTCAAACCAAACCGACCTTTCCTTCCTCAATTGTCTCTTGGCATTGGAAGTAAGTTAAGTGTCGAGTGAGCAAGTATGCCGATGGTTTTCTTGATGAATTACTTGGAATGCCACCGAATAGAGACATAGAGTTCATGATCAAGTTGTTGCCTGGAATAGTACCGATAAAAAGACCCTATCAATGCCACTCTCGCAAGTTAGCTGAGTTAAATAAACAACTTCGAGAGCTGCAAGTTAAAGGACTTATCGCAAACGATTCGTAATTGGAACTATCTGTTATTTATTATTATCACGTATGGTTTCTTATATACTAGCTATCAGTGGTGTGTAACTACCACAAATCTTTTTTTAGGATAACATATGTGATATGTAACTATCACATACGGTTCCTCAACTGTTTGTCATGACCACTGATCATCACTGACCCTTTATTGTAGACGGTTATAAAACCATCTGTGCTGACTGTTTTTAACCGTCTGTAATTTTCTTTGTGTGGTAGTGTAAGTAGGGACTGAGTAAAAAAATCGCAATAAAATGTTAGAGTTAGAATTTTATATGTGCTAGCATCTGAATACTGTAGTATCCGACGGTCTCTGTAACTTGACCGACAAGAACCATGTAGATATCTCCTATTCTATGTAATCTTTGGTTACCAAGTCAAATATCTTGTATTCCATGTAATCTTTGTAACCAGGTAGATATCTCGTATTCCATGTAATCGAATTATTTTTACTCTCATGTGTAATCTATAACTCCTTGTATAATACAACAAGACCCCATGTTTGTGGTGCGACTTCTCTTTCATATTTTGCAATAACTATACTATGGCCCTGTTTGGTAGAGCTTCAAATCTAGCTTCACCTCAGATCTGAAACTTGTAGGCTAAAATAAAGTGAATTAAGTTTATATTTTTAGTCTAAAATGTAAATAAGATGACCCACCTAAACACTCTTAATATACACAAAGCTCTAGCTCCACGGATCTGGTGGAGCTGGAGCTATACCAAACATAGCCTATATATCTGCTTAGTGGACAAACACAGTGCAGGAGAGGGAGCACTTCATTCATATGCTTTGCAGTTTTACCAATACACATTTGCCAAGGGGATTATACTTTGAATAAAATTTGATCGAAACACCCTTAAAGTATATAAACCCTATTATAAGTGGAAGAATTGGAGAGCAGAGAGCCCGTCCACGTGTCACCGTACACGCATTCGCGAAAAAGCCCCTCCGTTTCTTGAATTACGGATAGGTCCCTATAGATTACGAATAGGTCCTTCGCGATTTTTTGTGAGGGGAAGATATTTTTTCTTAATCTCGTTTGGGTCCCTCGTGCGCTATTTTACAGAAAAAGCTCCCATTAAATTCAAATCGCGAACAAGCCCTTTTCTAATTTTTCAGGATAGCGGATAGGTCCAAAAACGTAACAAACAGGCCCTTGCTCCTTACGTCTAGGTTCTTTCTCTGTTTTTCCCTAAAAAATGTTTTCATCACTAGAAATATATGTGCAGCTCTATCTCTAGACTTTTTTCCCAGCTCGATTTTCCATCTCAATCTCTGATATTTTTTAGAACATGTATTATTACTCGGTGAACGCGTAGAGTGCTAGGCTCGACAAAAGAAGGTTGTCATCTCTAATAATTTTTCACCCTTTTTCTTCTAGACTATTTTCCCACCTCGGTTTCCTAGCTCGGTCTTTAATATTTTCCAAATAATTCATCGAAAGAGATATTTCTACGACTTTATCTCTATATTTTTCCCCCGTAACTCGGTTTCTGCTATTTTTCGGAGTGAGAAATATGTGTATACTATCTATTAAAGCTGGTAGATTTCGAGCCCAGCCAGGCCATCCATGTGTCGGCGCTTGGGCGAGGCCCTCCGAAAATCCGAAAATTGCGTTTAGGTCCTTTCGGGAAAATTGAGAATCGCGTTTAAGTCCTTTCGGCCGGTTATTTCACGAAAAAAATCCATAGTCCATGTATATTCGCGAGCAGGTCCTCTGGTGGGTGGTTTTGTGAAAATAAAAAAATACATCCAGGCCCTTCGATCGGTGGTTTTGCAAAAAGAGCCCTATCGTTTCGTATATTCGCGTACGGGCCCTCTGCCTTTATTTTTTTGTTTTCGAAAAAAAGCTCCGTGGTTTGTATATTCACGGTTGGGTCCTACGGTGGGTAGTTTTGCAGAAACAAAAAAACATCTAGGCCTTCTACCGGTAATTTTACAGAAATAACCCTATAGTTTCATGTATTCGCGTACGGGTCCTCCAACTTTATTTTCCTGAGAAGAACCAGCGAACCAGATTTCATACAGGGCAGCGTAGCACGGACCAGCCAGCCTATCCACGTGTCACCTTTTTTTGCGAAGAGACCCTCCATAAATTTCGTAATTACGTTTAGGCCCTCCAACCGGTTATTTTGCGGAAAAAATCCGTAATCTGTATATTCGCGAACAGGTGCCCCGGTGGTTGGTTTTGCGAAAGCAAAAAAATTACATCTAGGCCCTTCTATCGGTAATTTTGCAAAAAGAGCCCTATCGTTTCGTATATTCGCGTATGGGTCCTCCGCTTTTATTTTTTGTTCGCGAAAAAAAGCTCCGTAGTCTGTATATTCACGGATGGGTCCTCTGGTTGGTAGTTTTGCAGGAACAAAAAAATACATCCAAGCCCTTCTACTGGTAATTTTACATCTCCTATTATGGCATGCACATTTTTTTATTTGTTATGTTATTGTTCCCATCTATTCATATATGCCGGAATGCTTTCGCTAAATGTGTTTTAGAATCTAAACATACTATCAAAATTCAACCGGCGCAACGTATGAAGGAGAACGCGGTGCTACGCTAGCCGAAAACAAAAAATTTTCTACCGCGAACACCTAGCAAGCATGCGAGTCAAAGATCATGGAGCGTTACCCTTGGAGCACATTAGCAACAGAAGTAGAGTGGGTGAAGCCTCCCCGCGTGCTCCGAAGCACTGTACGTAGTCGAACACGTTATGGTACAACTTCTCCTTATCGCGGATCGCCGTCACAGCAACGTTGTTTTAGTCGTACAGTTGATGTAGCCGATTGAATCGATCAGCACCAACGCAAGAGCGATGACGCCTCTGTGGTATCCACACGTCCGGGGTGGGATCACTGCGCACTGGTGTGCTAGCACCCACGCGTGCGGCTAGGGTTTTAGGGGGCAGTGGGATGCAGCGACGGCTAGTGCTTGTGGTGGGGGAGACCTCATTGCTGCACGCCCCCACGCCCCCTTTATATAGAGCGCACTAACGGGCCTTCTACGATAGAAGCCCATTAGGACTCATGCTAATGGATCTTCTACAGTAGAAATCCATTAAGACGCCAGAGGATTCAAATCCGCGTAAACCCACTAATGGATCCAATCTATCAGATATGATCCAACCCGTTAAGTGTGTGACCCATTAGGCTCATGTACAAGTCAGCCGCGGTCCCGGAGAACCCTTTCCCAGACCACAAGTCAATAGCGGTACCTAGCAGCACATATTGACCCCCGAATGTACACAATGATCGAATCAGCTGAACCTTGATACACTCACATAAGATCCTTTTGCCACATGATATCAGTCAAGCTCAAGGCGAGAAGCGTGCCACCCTTGTGATAGCTTGACAAATTCACTCGTCAATGTAATGGATATGATTCGTGATTAACACTTTAATCACTTTGGCATGGCCATGCACTTTTCCTTATCCATCCACACCGAGGGGCCCAGAGATATCTCTCTTGTTATCGAGGAGGGCAAATTCCATCTTGATCTCTTATATCTCACGTCATGTTTCATGGCATACCCGTAGCTACCTTTATAACTCCCTGCTCACGGAGAAGCGTTTGATAGCCCCAAAGTATACAACGCATCTTTGAGAATCAATAAGAATCTCAGTCAAAGGATCGTATAGGTATACCACTCGAGACTACACTCGATGGCACTTCTAAGATAACAATCTCATCGTTGTCTCTGAGCGGGTCTATCCAACCCCATGTTCTCTAACATGTGCCCACATTATTGATTTGATATCTCCATATCTATGGTATGTGAAACATTACCATCAATCAATACATGTCTTGGTCGATCACTATTGTCCCACATAATGATATGTGACCAAGGATCGTTTAGAATAATATCATATAACCAATGTGTTTCACAATTAAGTCATACTCAATGAATAAAGGAGTGACATTTATTCATGGAACTGATAAGTACATGAACATAGACGTATGATACAATCATCTCACATGATCGCCTCTAGGGCATATCACCAACAACGTAGTGCGCAGATCAACCTAGTACCTTATATTAAAGCTAGGATGAATGGAGCCCTCTTAGCTATACCACCTCAACATCCTCGCGAAAGGGTCCCTCCAAAAAACTAAAATCACGTTTAGGTCCTTCATCGGTTTTTAATAAAATGGACCCTAAAACCGAAATTATGCTTAGGTCCCAAAAACTATTTTTAACAGAACAGACCTAAAAAACCGAAATTGCATTTAGATCCATCCTAGTTTTTTTTCCAGAAAAAGGAGCCCATGATCCCACAGATTCGTGAAGGCTCCTAGTGACCCACAGATATATCGATGGTTAATAGCAACCCATTTTTTAAGAAAAAACCTGTGAAAATCAAAATTATGCACAAAGGAGCCCATATTTTCGTAGAATCAATGATAACTCCTAACAGTTTCACACCACACAAAAAGGACCCGTGGTGCCACAAATTCGCTGATGACTCCTAGCTAGCATATTTTTAAAAAAAATTCTAGAGAAAAAAATGAATTCACGTTTACCCTTTTTCCAGAAATAACCATCGAATCAAATTTTGTATGGCGTAGCGTCGCACGACCAAATTTATCACGGCACAGCGTAACGCACAACCTGAGCTAGTAATATATCAAGCATGTGAAATAAGGTAAGAAAATGGTGGGAGATAGCTAGTTTTAGTAGAGATAGTTTGGAAAAAAATTATCCAGGAACCATTAATTGCCAAATATTTGCAAATGTAATTTGTGATTAAAATCATCCAGAAGTGGAACTATCTGTAATGTCTATGTCATCACAGACGGTTTTTGTTTTTAATCACCTGTGATATTATTTTTTTACTATTTACATGTCGGGACTCGAATATGCAAATCTGGACCATCTGTGTATATCGCACTAGCCTAAGATCACACTAATACACATAGGATCAACATAGATGAATATCACAATTATACATAGTGGAATCATTATGAAAGACTTCATATATTAAATATTACTCATTGAATGACCTTACGGTCAACTTACATAAGTATGCCTCTCAAGGCTACATAATAAATTAAATAGCAGTGGAATGAAAACATAGATAAACCCCTCAGTATACCACAGATAACTGGCAAGACTCGCACCCTAAATATTCGTCTCCTCCTAGTACTCCTCCTCTAGCACTAGTGTAGACCCGTCAACTAGTGATGTTGTTGTGGTAAGGGTGAGTACTTAAAGCACTCAACAAGTTATTCACAGAATGCAGTTCTAACATTACTATATGCAAGATTTATTCCAAAGGAATGGCTAACCTGGTTATTTTACAGTAAAGTAGTATTTGTAAATTAATACAATAAGTAGAATGATAAGATAGTAAAACAAATAACGATAATAAATAATTTTGCAGTTGTTTCTCAAGTAAACATGGCATCCAGTCCTAAGTCAAATTCCAACTTTCCAATAGCATCTAGCCCTTCCCATCCAATTTTTCATTTTGCAAAAATCTAACCCTTGGCTGTAATTCCCAAGCATTGCTCAATACCACAAGCATGGCTATTCGAATAGATTTTATACTCTGCAAAGGTTATGTGCTTTATCCATATGACATGAACATCTCTTGGTGCAATCGATATTAACACACTTCCTTTGGTATATCGCAGAGATATCATGACAAAACCTTTACAATGCTTTGATTTAACCCAGTACTATCCGTTGAGGTTTCAACACTAAAGGGACTGGTTACCACAATAGGCCCCCCTCTTGCCCATCTAGGTTCATAAAAAGGAGAACCTCACCACCACTGGTAGTACTAAAGCTAATACATTACAAATTAATTAGTTAGGTCTGTCCCATTCCAGACATGTGGTTGCATGTTTGATTTAGGTCAAAGGCTTGTAAGGTTAAGTCCTTAAGATGACTAGAGCAAGACTTCCACATACCCTCTGCCTTATCTTGGTACACTGCCCCTTGACACTTGCCCCAATCTAAATGATTACCACCTTAGTTGATTACCAAGCACCATGTGCTACCAACAAGTTAACTTTGTTGCATGACATCCCTCATCACTACAACTCAATATCGTTGTGTGATAACACCTAACACCAATTCATAACCATGTTCCATGTTTCATTAGTCAAGATTAATTGTTTGATATTTTGAAGATCATGTGAAGTATGTGGCATGGCTAACCATACTAACACGTTCTAACCAACTCATGTTTATTTTAATATTAACCAACTATTAATGAACCAATTTAGGGTGACAATAGATCATGGCATACAAATGACAAGGTAGGGCGTAGTTCAAATAGGTAAATTAACTAGATCCTAACTTAATTTGAAACAGTTGTACATATAAAATATCATGCATAAAGTGAAGCAACATAGCAATTTTGTAAACTGGGTTCAACATGGCCAAAACACAACTTACATTAGAAAAGCTCTTATTATTGCTCTAGACCTTGGTCTTGGGTCAACGATTTCTAAATAGATCTCAAACAATTTCTAAAAATTAAATAAAATTCCCCATTAAATAGATTTTAATTTTACAAATATTTAAAAATTTGAATCGCCTCAATCGAAGCTCGTATGAGAGAGAATGGGCTCTCAGAAGATTTGATAAAATAAAATACCAGAAAAGATAAATCTATATTTTTTTGAATAAATTTTATACTATAAAATCCAAATTATGATGTCACTTGACATCATCATCGAGCCAGTCCAATCACGGCTTGACACATGGTCACATTGTTTCATGGACCATGTCCACAATCTACCGTCGGTCTACCATGAGCTTGGCTCATAGTCACAACCAGCTGAGAGGTGGACCCACAACTAGCTGACATGGCCAATTAACATCTGTGACATGCCAGCCCAACGAATGACTTGGCACAAACATATGCACCTATCGGATGATCGAGCGATAGATGACGATTGCGTGGTATCCACATCAGATCAACGACTAGGGTTTCATGGTGCGCCCCGCGATGGCTCATTGGTGGCGTGCTACCGATGTTGGAGACGACAACATGGAATCGGTCAAATAGTGAGGAATTCAACGTACAAACCCCCAGATCTGGATCACCTAGTGATGAACTTGGTTGTGCCCTTGGTTTCGGTGAAGGCTCAACGTCGGTGGAGATCTGTGCAGTTGAGTTGGGACGAAAGCCTAGGAACTCCGACAAAAGAAATCCCAAGAACCACAGAGCTGTAGGTAATGAAACACAGAGCAACCAATGTAGAAGAGAACGAGGATCCTTGGAGGCCGAGCTGTGTGCCGGACTAGTAAGTACAGTTCTGGGTCGAGCCAAGGTTTGAGCCCAAGAACTGTTACATAGATTTTCCAGAGTTTTTTTAATTAAAATAATTATATTAAATAAACTAATTAGTTTAAGGCATAAAAAATACCAGGAAAAATCTAAGAAAAATCTCAAAAATACTTTGAGACATCTTGAACACAAATAAAATATTTTTAACTAAAATTTATTTTAATTTCATCTATAATTAATTAATTATTACAAAAGCCAATATACTTAATTTGAAATAAATTCAAATAAAATCCAAAAATCCATTAAATTCAGAAAAACCATAAAATGCACAAATAATACAATAAATTAATAGAAAGGAAAAAATTGGGATGTTACATTACATTTTTCTATTTACTAGCTAGCCATGCCCTCTAAAAAGCTGATTACAGAATTTACATCATAAGCATATTATGACATACATTTCAGAAATCAACTCAGATTTCATATTACACACCACATATAGAACATCTATTTCAGAAATCAACTCAGATATATTAACCAATTGAATCCATAACTACAATTCACAATTTCACAGCACAAAGTTTATAAATTAAACCAAGTGGTAACTAACAGATTCACAATTCATCAGATTAGGCTGAGTGGCACTCGCCTTGTGGATTTATGACCTCATGTAGTAAGAAAGCACAGAGTTGTCACCGAATTCCTAGTAGATCAGCTTGTTTCAATGCAGTTGTAGCACATTTCCAAGCCTATCGATGGGAAGACTAAGGTCTTGCATGTATATAAATTGATAAGTACAAAACAATTATTGCAAGATTGACAAACCTCCAGGTTATTGGCAGTCTTTTTATTCGTGAGGAGTTACATATTGTGACAAACATAGAATCCACATTGATTAGTTCACTTTGGCTGCTGGTGGCACAACCAAAATAGAATTGGTTAGTTCCGGATGTATTATTACAGTGTGATATAGGATTATTGCAGACTAGCATATATTGGAAACTTATGAAATTACTTCAGCTGTGACAAGTCCTTGTGTAACCCTCAATGAGTTTTTTAGACATTGAATGATATCTCGAGTAATTTTGTGATAGATGTCAAGTTGTAGGTGCTGCCCTTTCTAGAATCAAGGTAAAATATCCGGTTCTATCTTGTATAATTACAAGTAGAACCTAGTGAAACCTACACAGGTATATCGCTATAGTCATTTAACCTAACTTCAAGTCACGTGTAAAATACAAATCAACAAGTATAGTAACTAGTGAAGCACTTACCCTGAGTTGTGGGGTAAAAGTATGTATTTTGTTTCATGTTGAGCCAGCAATGTGATTTCCATGTACTCTTAGACGACTTGTAAATTTTTGTCTGTGGTTTGCTTGGATAGCACGTGTGGGTCAAGGAAACCCATTGGTTGCTTCTCTTTTTTGCTTCCATGATTATGTATCTATATATACAAAAGCATGGATCATTTATATATATGACATTTATTAGTATGATACAAATGTAGACCGTGATTGCATACACTTATAACGTTCAACATCTTATGAGTGAGGCGTCGAGGTTGTAGATATCGAACAAGTTGTTGAAGCTGACCACAAAGAAGCCCCTCGATGACCGATGCAAGAAATGCTCCTCCTTAAAGCTGATCGAAATACTTGATACCCATTGTGCCACCGGCTTGTTGGCTTGTTCCATGCACCAATTTTGCAATCTAACACAACCTATTAAAAGCATCCGCTAGCGCTATTCTAGTAAGAATGACTATCCTATCTTGAATTTCTAGGCTAATGGAAAATCAAGGGCCTCCGTGTTCCTCTTCGATGTGCCATTGTCGCTGTCTCATTGTCCATTATAGGTTGTCTTCACGGGAGACGACTAGGCCTGAAGTGAAGCACCGGCCCATGCCATACAGGGTACGGTAGCCAATTTGGTGACCTGCTTCGGCACAGCATGTGGCTCCGGTAGTACGGGTAGCTCTAGTGTAGCAGGTGGCTCACGTTGTGTGCATAGCTTTAGTGCTGTAGGACTGTCATCGAAGGAGATGTCCCACTTGGGCCACTGGATGAATGTGCCATGGCATCCTATAGTGTCATGATCTTGTTGTTTCGGTGCATATCCGGTGTGTTAGCCTTACAAATTCTGCACCGTCAACATTCACCTTCACGTAATATGGTGCTACCGTGCGACTGTGCACAATCATCCCATGATTGGATGGATACGAGGCCCCCAAGTAGCCTGCAAGGGAATGGAGTCATTGGCAAACCTCATTTGGAGATTGCTCGATGTGGCTATCTACATAAGGGTACACAATTAGCTAAGATGTCCAACAGATCTATCTATGGAGCATACAGACATATATATTACATGGATATCATCGACAGGAAATTTGGCATCCTCCACGTCTATCTCGAGGGTGGACGCGCAGCTGCTCCGACGGTTAGTTGGGATGAATTATGTCAGTGTTTTTGGAGCTTGCATGGTCCGTATGTGCCTCTCTGCAGCCACCCTTCGCTTCATCCTTTCCTTAAGGCTTCTTAGCTTATTATTGAATTGCACTCTCAGCCTTTCATTAACCTTTTTCTTAGTGATTCCTACTAGCCATTCCTCGTGCTCAACTTTGGTTCTCTTCCTACCCTGGTACATGTCAAAGTCTTGTGGAAATCCCACTTTCCAAAGAACGAAAACACCTTTGCCTTGTGTGCAACCTAGGTGTTCTTTGTTCCCAAGGCCATATAGAGTATATCTTTCTCCCTGATTCCCTCAAAAGAGCCCTGGGAAGATTCTATACTCAACACTATCTACATCCAAGTGGTGCTGAGTCTGTGCCTCCTCCATTGCGCGATCTTACCTGCGTACACAATGGTGCCGAGTCTGTGCAGGTGGGGTTTTTTTTGCCTAGATGGTCTTGTGTGCTTCACTTTGACATACGAATTTTTCTATTGTCTTCATCTCAACAAATCGTTCCCAGACGGCTTCAGTGATGAACTTGTACTTCTGGAATGAACTCATTTCCTTATTCATGTAATTATTGACAAGGATGCTCTTGAAGTTTTCCGCACGTTTCTCGCCACTAGCAACACATACCATTGTATTGCATGCATGGTGTCTTCTGGGAGTTTGAACGATGCAAAAATTTCTAATACCAACATGTCATGCTCCTGATCTGTTAACAACTCCTAGGATGGATAGGTGATAGGGACCCTTTACCTTGCAACTATCCCGCACAATGTCCAAAATCACTACTAGAAATCCGGGCTTTTGCCACGAAACTTTTTACAACACCATAAATTCTGTTGCATTAGAGTGGTGTTATTGCCTCGATTTGGAAAATTGTGGCGTCGCTCAATATATTACCACAATTTCGTGCGTTGCGATATTGTTAACTGTCGTGGCAAAAGGTTGGTTGTATTGCAACAAAAAATAAAATCGTTGCATTAAATAAGATTTTATTGCCACGGGTAAATTTTGTTGCTATAATATTTTATTTCGTGGCGATTTTTAATTTTATAGCCACGATTTCTTTTTACGTGGCAATAAGTCTACATATGGGTCACGATATGTATCAGACGAATCCTGTAGATTCAGCCTAGCCCATGCAGCCCATATTCTGCTTCTCCTGAATTCCTGTCCCTATTCTACGCCTACGATGCGCGGGCCGCTTGCCCGGCCTGAGCCCCCATCGTGTTTTTTGCCACCTCCGCCTCCGGCTAGGGGCCAGCGCTAGCGCACCCTACTGGCAGCCGGCGCTCCTGACAGTGTGTTCCGAGCCACAAGGGAGCGACGCGACGACCTGTTGTTCTCGGTGCCTCTCGAGTGACAAGTGGTGGATCAATCTCTGACTATTTGCGCGGTGGACGGGCACCTTCACAGATGTCAGTAGACAAGTATTGTCAGCAGGGGTGCAAATGGAGCAGATAATTCCCGACCGTCCGTTCGTATAAATTCGGATACTATTCGGAGCATAATTTCGGATATCTGGGGTTTTTTTTCGGATATTAGCTACGAATTCGGATAGTTTTTCTGGATACAGAAACGAATTCGGAACAGAAGTATCCGTCGAATTCGGATATGATCGTAATTTTATTCGGATATATCCGGTTAGTATTCGGTAAATATCCGAATATCCTATATCTGTTGATCTGTTCGCCTTCAACTCGCCCACCGCCCCACCACATCTGTTCGCCGTGCGCCCATGCAATATGCATTGACATCTCGTTCGAAAAAATGAATTACTACAGATATAGATCGTTGTTATTATTTATTGCAATGAAGTTATTTCATTGCAATACATCATATTGCCACGAAAATTATTTCGTTGCGACCTTACTTATTGCCATGGATTGGTTTTTGTTGCAACTATTGTCTAATGCAATACCTAAACGCGTGGTAATAGAGACCTCTATTGCCACGGCACTAAAAAATATTGCCACGGTATTAAGGTCATTGCGACTACTATCTAATGCAACGCATGATAGCGTGGCAATAGAGACTACTATTGCCACGACAATTGAGACTATTGCCACGTCAAACTATCATTGCAACTACGGACTAATGCAACGTATATTCCCGTTGCAATTAGCATTACAATTGCAACAAAACGTAAATCGTTGCCCAAACTTTGGACCACGCAACTAATAGCCACGCCTGCCAACGATTGTGACATTGTGGCTATTGGTACATATTGCAACGAAATGGGTCTTATTGCAACAATTTCTCGCCGTTGTAAAAGCCCAGAATTCTAGTAGTGAATGTTGCCACTACTGTAAGATCGAGGATGCGCCTAGAGGGGGGGTGAATAGGCGTTTTACAAAATTAATCGCTCTCTAAAATAACTCGCTCTAATCAACCCCTATGTCAAAACCTAATCAAAGATAATGCGGAAGTGATAAACTATGTTTTGATAATTAAGGCCTAAATCAACTAGGCTCAATAGTGCACTAACTAAATTTGGTCTCTACACAATAATTGCTAGATTGAACAAGTAAGCAAAACTAAGCAATTCTAACAAATCAAGCAAATAATAATATAGCAACAAAGTAAATGCTTGAATGTAAATGAGACAAGAGACACAATACTTTTTACCATGGTGTTCGGAGACTTGTCGATCTCCCCTAATCCACGTTAAGACTAGCCCAAATGAATTGGACCGGCTCCACGAATTGAGCACCTGCCTCAAATCCACTAGTGGTTGCTCTTCCCCGCTCCGGGTAGGTGAGCATCGATCTTCACAACTTGTCGGAGCTTCTCACAACCTTCGTCGAGAAGCTCACCGCGCACGACGCCTCCACGCCGTCTAGGTGTCGGCAAACACCAAGAGTAACACATGCAATTAGGGCTCACTCTTAGCTCAAAAATCAAATATGAGTGTGCAACACATGCAACACCTTATCCAAACACTAAATGGAACCAACAACACCCAAATGCCAGCCCCCAAGGCTCTTTATATAGCCTCCACAAGAAAAACTAGCCGTTGGGGCCAAAATGAGGCCGGTAGTACCGCCCCTCAGCGGCCAATGGCTAGAAAACTAGCCGTTGAGTTAAAAAGGCCGGTACTACCGCACACCCGAGCGGTAGTACCGCTTAGCGGTACTACCTCAGGTGCTAGCGGTACTACCTCTTGACCAACCACTAAAATGCTTATGACTTTTTATTCCGAACTCCGATTTAGGTGATCTTTGATTCTATGCGAAGCTTATCACTAGGGCTACAATCTCCGCCTATTTTCAAGATTTAAGCAACCATAAATATTTTTAAATATCACCAAAACCAAACTCTAATGTAGTCATTCAAGTCTAAAATCTGATTTTTCAAAATCCCTCACATAGACTTGATCACGAACATGACTACAAGCTAGCAAGAGTCAATAAGATCAAATATTGAGCCATGTGATGATCAACTCATGATTAAAATAATTTTTGCAAAACACATTTGCAAATTCTAATCACACGCTCCAATATCAAATGAACACCAATATTTTGCAAAACATATTTGCAAATAATCCGAAAAGCTATAAGATCAATCATCTAGCCATGTAAGGATCAACACATGATCCCGACACTTTGCAAAACACATTTGCAAATGCCAACACATGCTATTGTTGGTGATATGCCCTAGAGGCGATCATGTGAGATGATTGTATCATACGTCTATGTTCATGTACTTGTCAGTTCCATGAATAAATATCACTCCTTTGTTCATTGAGTATGACTTAATTGTGAAACACATTGGTTATATGATATTATTCTAAACGATCCCTGGTCACATATCATTATGTGGGACAATAGTGATCTGACCAGCACATGTATTGATTGATGGTAATGTTTCACATACTATAGATATGGAGATATCAAATCAATAAATGTGGGCACATGTTAGAGAACATGGGGTTGGATAGACTTGCTCCAAGACACTGATGAGATTGTTATCTTAGAAGTGCCATCAGGGTGTAGTCTTGAGTGGTATACCTATACGATCCTTTGACCTGAGATTCTTATTGATTCTCAGCATGTGTAATTGTATACTTTGGGGCTATCAAACGCTTCTCCGTAGCAGGGGAGTTATAAAGGTAGCTCACGGGTATGCCATGAAACATGACGTGAGATATAAGAGATCAAGATGGAATTTTCCCCTCCTTGATAACGGGAGAGATATCTCTGGGCCCCTCGGTGTGGATGGATAAGGAAAAGTGCATGGACATACCAAAGTGATTAAAGTGTTAATCACGAATTATATCCATTACATTGACGTGTGAATGGGTCGAGCTACCACAAGGATGGCACACATCTTGCCTTGAGCTTGACTAGTATCACGTGGCAAAAGGATCGGTATATGAGTATATCAAGGTTCAGCCGATACGATCACTCTGTGCATTCGGGGGACAACATGTCCTGCTAGGAACCACTATTGTCTGATGGTCTGGAAAAGAGGTTTCTAGGGCCATGGCCGTTTGCGCATGAACCTAACGGGTCGTACACTTAACGGGTTTGAACATGCCAAAATGGATTAGGATCCATTAGTGGGTTTCAGCGGATATGGATCTGCATGACGAGGTTCCTAATGGGCTTCTATCATAGAAGGCCCATTAGCGGCGCCTATATAAAGGCGTGGGGTGGCGCTACGAAGAGAGGTTTTTCCACCACAAAACCCTAGCCGTCGACTCCTTCCTCGCCAAAACCCTAGCCGTCGCTGCTGTGGTGCTAGCACACCGGCGCACGGCGTTCCACCCCTGGACGTGTGGATACCGTAGAGGCGTCGTTGCATCTGCCTCGGCGTTGATTGGCGACAACGTCTACTTCCTCTACAGCGTTGCGTGCGCGATCGCGAGGAGGAGATGATCAACTCTAGCATCTACTACTGTACTTTGGAGTACGCGGGGACGCTTCACCCACTCTTCTTCCGCTGCTAACGTGCTCCAAGGGTAATGATCCATGATCTACTACTCGCATGTATCCTGGTTGAATGCGTAGAAAATTTTATTTTCGGCTAGCGTAGCCTACGCGTTCCCTTCAGCTATAGGATTGAAACCCATAATCTCTAGCTTATTTGCAAACCACATTTGTAAATAACAAGTCAACATTTTACAAAAACACATTTTGCAAACACAAAGCATAAACTTTACTTAACCTTTGTGATAATCAACACATGATCAAGTGACAAGCTAAAACACCGATGCATGAGCTCTCACCTTTTGCAACACATGCAAAACTTAGCTCCATGCAAAAACCAAATCGATTAAGAATCAATAAGAAGCAAGCATGAGCTCCCTTATTTGCAACACATGCAAATACTTAGCTCATGCAAAAACCAACCAAAGTGAGCTAGAGTGAACCGGATTGAGTTCATCAACACATGATGAAACTCAAGCTAAAAGACTCAACCCCTCTTAATAGTACGGCACCTAACTAGCAATCCGGTCTCCCATCCAAACACCGAGACCGGTAAAAGACTAGGAAAACATGCTTAGCCCTAGCTAGTTATACCTTTACTTCTAGCGATCCACTTGGAGCTTTTAAGATTTCCAATCATCTTCTCTCCATGATCAAATCTTCTTCTTCTTGTTCATCAACACATGATGAACCTTCTCTTCACTTCGGGATCTCTTCTTGAAGCTCATCAACACATGATGACTTCACGTTCCCGATTCTTTATCGTCTTGGACTCAACCTACTACACAACTCATGGAAGATCGTCAGTCCAACAAACACAGTTGCCTCAATCATCACTTGCACTCCATTAACACATAATGGATGCCTCTAAGATCGATTGAGCACAACCCAAATCAATTTAAATGAGTAAAAGATGTATACTCAAGAACATTCATTTGTTCTTAATCAACAAAGAGACACCATCAACACATGATGAAACATTCTTCAATTGATTGAAAGACAACCGAACTCAATTTAAACTCAATTTAAATTGATATGAGTATATATTAACTACACAAGTTTCATATACTCAATTTGATGGAATGTAATGATCCAAATATTATATGGAGTGGAAAGAGATCAATACATTTTAAACCATCAACTATAGAATAAACTCTATTAGGTATGCACATATAAATAATTGAACTTGAAATCAATATGCACATAATTAATCTTAGATAGCATTTGAGTTTATCCTATATTACCCCGAGTATACTACAACTACACAAGTTATATATACTCAAAAGGTTGTTTCAAAGTAATGATCCTTGATACAAAAAGATAAATTAGATCAATACTATTGAAACATCAAGGTAAAGTATGAACTCCCCCTAAATGTGTGCATTCATGTATATATAGAATTGAAAATATTATACACATCTTGATGTCTAAATAATGGTAGAGTTCATCCTTTAACTTGAATCCAAAATATGCATTAAGATATTATAAAATGAATATGAGTGCATATCTTGGGTTTTCTATTTTTCAATGAGATGTGACTAATAAAAAATATACTCAATAAAAGAGTTAGTCTCATATTTGTATTTATCATTATGATCATGAATATTATATCTAAGGAATGCAATAAGATATGACAATATGAACTCGAATGCATACCTTTGATATTTTTACCTTTTTCATCCAAAAGAGACTAATAAGAGTTAAACTCAACAAAAGAGTTAGTCTCATAAAAAGATTTGTCATTAATTAACAATTGAGACTAATCAATATTATGATTATCAAAAGAGTTAGTCTCAATATTAGATTTGTCATTAACACCAAAACCAACTTAATGGAGCTTGAACTTTCAATCTCCCCTCAAAGGTGTGGTAGGGGCCCCATCCTACAAGACTGCTATGATGGTATATAAGCTCTAGGGCCTTTTGCTTAGACCTATATTCAACTAATTAGATCCATTTGGTGATGTGGAATGAGTGAATGTCATCTTCCTTTTAACTAGAGTGTGTTAGGTTTTCAAAGATCAAGCAAGTTGGTAAATCAACAATTCACAGACGTACGTAAAAGAAGAAATAAAGTAAATTTAAGAGAGTTAAATTTTATCTATGATAAGGTTGGATGATTGTCTTTATTAGCACTATATTTGCAAGATGAGAGATATTTTGTTTACTACATAAATTATGGTTCAAAAAGGGTTTCTTTATTATTTGGAACAAGAAAAGTGATTATATCGCTCCGTTCTCATTCACCACTCTATTTTAGAAATACTATCTAATGATAAAAGAAGAAGAACAATAAAAATAAACTGAGTGCCTGAGCACCCAGCCTTCCTGAAATATGCATCATAAAGTATTAAGAATTATTTTCATTGTCCAACCGATGAAGTAACAAGTTCTTAAACTATGCACAAAACATTATGCACCAAGACAACTTTGAATTTTGACCACTTTGTCTTTCCAACCTAGCTAATGGTTAAATTAATAGGAAATAACTATCTGGTTCAAGGTCAAACTTAATTAAGCTTCTAAAGACCCAAATACATCATTGAGCATACAACCAAGCAACAAATAATCTGAGTATGATTTAAATGTGTTCTCAAAAGTCAGGCTGCCTTAGTTAAAAAGGTCTCCTCATCACTAGAGATAATATCATAGACTAATGTGTGACAGCCTTACCATTGATTTGAAATAGATAATTTTCAATACTTGATAGTTAAAGAAACCTAATCAATTGAGTATCTTATAACAACATATATATATATACATATATATATAATTGAACCAAAATCAATAAAACTCACTGGACATATGAAACTACTAGCGAACAATAGCATGGAAGCAATAACAGAGACAACCAAGAAAGTAAGCTAACAAGGTATCCAAAGATCATGTACAAATACTAAGCAATTTGATCCAGAAATCATCCCTCTACATATAGTTGGAAGACTTCCCGGGAGGAGACCCGGTCCACGTGTCCCCCTTGGCAAATTTGCAAAAAACCCCTAGGTTTCTTGAAATTACGGATAGGTCCATGTAGATTATGAATAGGTCCTCCACGATTTTTTGTGAGAGAAAGATATTTTTCCCCGATTCGTGTTTGGGTCCCTCGCGCGGTATTTTACGGAAAAAAACTCACGTTAAATTCAAATCGCGATCAAGCCATTTTCTTATTTTTCAGGATAGCGGACAGGTCCAAAAACGTAACAAACAGGTCCTTACTCTTTACGTTTAGGTCCTTTCTCCGTTTTTCCCAGGAAAAATGTTTTCGACACCAGAAATATGTGTGCAACTCTATCTCTAGACTTTTTTCCCAGCTCGATTTCCCATCTCGATCTCTAATATTTTTTAAAACATGTATTATTACTCGGCGAATACGTAGAGTGTTAGACTCGACAAAAGAAGGTTGACGTCTCTAATAATTTTTCACCTTTTTCCCTCTAGACTTTTTCCCCGCCGTGGTTTTCCAGCTCGGTCTCCAATATTTTCCAAATAATTCGTCGAAATAGATATTTCTACAACTCTATCTCTCTATTTTTCCCTGTTTCGTTCATTATTTCGACGATTTAAAAAAAATGCCGCCGAGAAAAAAAGAAAGTTTTTCTACCAAAAAATGGCACGCACGACGTGTTACACCGCGAGTCTCTGATATTTTTTAAAACATGTATTATTACTCGGCGAACGCGTAGAGTGTTAAACTCGACAAAAGAAGGTTGTCGTCTCTAAGAATTTTTCACCCTTTTCCCTCTAGACTTTTTCCCCGCCGCGGTTTTCCAGTTCGGTCTCCAATATTTTCCAATTAATTCATTGAAAGAGATATTTTTACAACTCTATCTCTCTATTTTTCCCCCCATTTCACTCATTATTTCGACGATTTAAAAAATTAAACGCTGTCGAAAAAAATTTTTGCTTCGAAGAAACGACACGTGCGACGTGTTATGCCGCGAAAAATTTTGTGCCCTTTTAGCTATTTTGCTCATTATTTCGACGATTTAAAAAATAAAACGCCGCTGAAAAATGATGTGTTACACCGCGAAAAATTTTGTGTTCTTTCAGCTATTTCAATCATTATTTCGAGGATTTAAAAAATAAAACACCGCCGAAAAAAATGAAAGCCCATGTGGAGGTCTATCCTTTTGTGTGATGAGTAATTGATGAGATTTGAGCTTGATTTGATTTGAAATTGAGTTTGATTTGAATTGGATTTTCGATGTCAAGCAATTTGAGTGTTGGTTGCTTTTCCTAGTGCTACCCGCGTGGGGCGGTAGCATCGGACCGTTCAGTGAAATTATGATTGATTAATGATTTTGGGATAATCATTGAATATCTTTGTGGGCATTGCTATGTGAAAGGTTTTTCCTTGTCTTTGATGGTTGCAGGGCGACGGTGCTAGGTCATGGTGAGGCGGAGGATGACCGGGACTAGGCGAGGAGCGTCGGAGGTCTAGACGGTCGGGAGATCACCGGAAGATGATTGCAGACAGAGTCCGGGCAAGCCAAGAAGACAAGGAAAGGAGATGATGCTAGTTAGATGCCGCGTGGATCAATGAGGGCCGTCGGATTGCGGTCTAGTTGATAGGTTAGCGAGTCTATGTAGTATGCTTTGAAAACCATGCAAGAAAACCCGGTATGTGTGTGGGTTAATCCTAGCCCTTAGATGAGTGCTCTAGGATTGAGGGACTCATCCAAGAGTGGTAGGTGGCCCAAGAGTAGTATAAATAGGGGTGGAGGGGTAACCTCCTCCCCTTGAAGGTTTGAGTTGCTCCTTTGAGCTTCGCCCACATGAAGTGAGGCTTTGTAAACCTTCCTACCAGAAATACAAAGAATTTCTTCACATTATTGTGAATTTAAATTCTTCATTTACATTATGTCTTTATTTTACGCAATTTCAATTCAGCATTTACTTTACGCACTTACTTTCCCGCAATTTACATTCATGCAATTTGGATTTGCCTCCCCTCCTTCTAAATGCTAATCTTGAATGTTTTGATTGTGTTCATATGGTTTTACATCTATTTTGCACTCTTGGATTGAGTAGAGATCATCTTTTCTTTCAAGTTCCAACTCTGTTCAGAACTTGTTCTTCGTGCAGTATCTGGTATTTGATTTTTAGAAAAATCTAGAAAAATCCTTTTTGAATTATTCTTATTAGAGAAGGTGAGGGACTCTCATATCCATCTATAAAAAAATTTTGGAGTCCACTTGTCGCACCGTTTGGGATCCATGAAGTGAAAACTGAGCCCCAAATTTCTGCTCGAAATTTTTGACTATCTGTGTTCTTTGGTTTTTGCTGATTTGTCTGTAAGGATTTTTGAGGTAAAATTTGGTGGAGTTCTTCAAAACTCTTATGCTCATAGGGAGAAAAATTATCAAAATTTCTTGAGCTGCAGAAACCCACCAACCACCTGTTCAAATTGAGGACAACTTCTGGAAATTCTGCTTTTACTTTTCTGAAAGTGGCTTTTGTAATTTGAATTGATCTCCTTTCTGAAAGCAAGAGTTGAATTGATTCCTTCTCATTTTTGGACACTAGACAACCAGAATTGTGACTCAAAAATCCCCACATAGTTTATGATACTTATCCATGCAAGCTAGGGGTACACATAGTTGTCTAGTTTTTCGTGTTTTTCACGATTTCCTTTGAGCGATCTTGTCGAGGTTTTAGTTGGAGTATTTTGGGAGAAAATTTGTTTGCGACCATTCACCCCCCCTCTGTTCACCATCTCGATCCTTCAATTGGTATCAGAGCCGGTTTTGCTCTTCCATAGATCTTGACCGGTCTCGAGAGCCATGGCGACAGACAAATATTCCACCAAGCCTCCCATCTTTTGTAGTGTCGATTTTCCTTTTTGGAAGTCCCGAATGGAGTCATACATCATCGCCTGGGCTTCGATATGGCGAAGGTGAAGCTCCCATATGAGGTTCTGGCAGATGAGAACGCTACTACCGATAATATGGTTGGACGTTGAGGCAAATGCTAAGGCGAAACATTCTCATCTGAGGACTCACCGCAGTGAGTATTATCGGATTTCTCACCTGCGATCCGCTCATGAGATTTGGGTGACCCCCGATGCATACCATGAGGGTACTACCCAAATCAAGACCGTGAGGCAGGATAAATACAAGCGTAAGTACAACAAGTTTGGACAACACGCTGGTGAGAGTCTTGACGAGTGTTTCAGTCGATTTACTAAAGTTTTGAGCGATCTCCGGGCAGTTGGTTGCACATACCCTAACTCGGATAATGCTCGTCACTTCTTGACTGCACTCGATCTTCGTGTTTGGGAAATGAAAGTGACCACCATCAAGGACACTACCGACTTGTCGACCTTGACTCTCGACGGGCTTTATTCCCGACTCAAGACTCATGAGATAGACGTCGCTCTCGCAAGACGAAATCACGGTCGATGGTTTTGGTCGCGATCCCATTGGATCTTCTCTTGATTCTTCTGTTGGTTTTTCCCTCTCGCACTGCGAGCTAAGCGATGACCAACTGGACAAGTTTCCAGAAACTGAGCTTGCTCTTTTAGCTCGCAAGTTTTCTCACGCCTACAAGAGGGTGAGAGAGAGGAAGAGAGGTGGTGGGATCACCTGCTTCGAATGTGGCGGCCCCAACCACATTCGAGCGAATTGTCCCAAACTGGAGAAGGGCAAGAATGACTCCAGCGGTTTCGGCAAAAACGACTACATCGACAAGAACCGCAACAAGAAGCCTCCAGTTCGTGAGCTAGTGCACGAGAAGAAGTACCGCAACTTCTCGAAGAACAAGAAGTTCTTCCACCGCGTCCTCGCCGCCCTCGACGACATCAACCTCTCCGACACGGAGACATGGAGCGACGAAGGCGAGGATGATCCGCAAGAGAAGAAAGGCGGCGACGACTTCTCCAGCATGTGCTTCATGGCGGACACCAACAACATCAGCGACTTCGAGCTCTACAGTGATTCAGACGAGGTACCTTCCTATGACCAGCTCAATGAAGCTTTTTGCAAATTAGGAAAATTTCATGCTAGAGCTAGAGCTAATTGTGTGGAGCTTGAGAAGGAAGTAGATACCTTGACTCGGGAGTTAACTTCTCTTAGATCTTCTCCCTCCCGAGTTACTGATAACCGTTCTGTGTGTGATGCTTTACTTGTGGAGCTTGAGAACCTAAGGACTTTGCATGATAGTGTGCAAACTGAACTTGAAAGTCTTAAGTCGAAGAATGCTAGTACTTGTTCTATTGATATCTCCTCTTTAGATGCTAGTTTTCTTCATGCTCATGCTACTCCTTCATGTGAAAATTACCCTAAATTACTTGCTGAAATAGATGCCATGAGTGTTCACCTTAGGAAGATTTCTACTAGAAATGATGAACTTGAAATGCATGCTTCTAAGGACCTGTCGGCTCATAAAGTGTCAGTAAGCAACTAAAACTTGACAATGAAGCTTTAAATGTCAAGTGTGCTAAACTTGATAAGGACTTACTAGATAAGTCACTTAAGAGTTGCGTGCATTGTTACGTGATTGAGGGGACTTGGAGAAAATCCATGTAGAACTTAGGAAGAAATTAAAGAACAAGTCCATAGGATTAGAGAAGCATCGTATGTTTCTTGTGAGGCCCTCAAGATTGAGGCACTGTCTTTGAGGAGAAAAATGCACGTCTTTGGTGTTTCTTCTTCTCCTTCTGGTTCTTCTTCTTCCTCTCACCCCTGTTCTTCTTGTGCCTCTCTTTTCCGGGAGTGTGAGTATCTCATGAGCACTCTCGAGAAGTTTGTAGGAGGTAAGAAAAGGCTTAATCTCATTCTAGACCAATCAAAAATTAGCAGATTTAATCAAGGTCTAGGATTTGACTACTTGGAGCATGCTAGGACTCATCCTCTTACCATTGTGTGTGGATCCAAGAGTGGAGAGATAGTGGTAGCTCCCAGGGTGAGTACCACTGTGTTTAGGTCTGCTGGGGTTGTCCATGGGAGTTACGGCGTATGGGTGCTTCTCCTGTCACTTCTGCCTCTAGCAAGGCGAAGTATTCATGCACCTTTTGTAAGAAGGATGGTCACCTAGCAGATTTCTGTTTTAGACGCGCCAAGATCACGAGGCGTGAGTGTGTTGCTGCTCTTAGGGGTATTCAAAGTCATCCCCAGACTCTGAGTGCTTGTAAGGCACACACTGCTACTAGACAGGTTAGAGAGTCACCTGTTTTTGGGTAGCATCCAGGACTCGGTTTTCATGCTGTTCAGTCGAGTTTTAGTCCTGGAGTTGCTCGTGGTCAGTCTTTCCGTCGTCCTCTTGATATTCCTCGTTTTTCCCATAGAGGTAGATATCAGCGGTGTGAGGTGTTTTCAGGTAGGAGATTTAGGCAGCCTCGTTGGGATGGTCCGGCCTTTGCACCACGGTGGGCTAAACCAGTGATAGCTCCTACATCTTCTACTAGAGTTGCTTCTTCTGATCTTGTGAGAGTCGAGCATCAGAGAGACACTAGAGTCCAATCTTTTTCCTCTGTGGCTGCTACTCTGAGACGTCGTGTGATTCAGTATTGGGTTCCCAGGTCCTCACTTTATCCTAATCTTAGTCTTCTCTCTCTCTTTGACTTGATCAGTTTGTCGGATGGGGAAGGAGATGTTTGGATTGTTGACTCGGTTGTTCTCGCCATATGACCGGAGACTCTCGTTGGTTCTCTTCCTAGTGCGAGCCCGGTGATGAGTTGATCACTTTTGGGGATGCTTCTTCGTAGAGTCATTGCTAAAGGTGCAAATGCATTAATGAAAATTTTATTCTTAAGGACGTTGCCTTAGTGAGTAAGTCGCAATATAATTTGCTTTCGTTTCTCACTTATCGATGACTCTTTCGAGGTAAGCTTTAAGTGTAATGCTTGTAGAATCCTTGATTCATCGGGAGAGTTAGTTTTGGGATTTCTAGATTTGGGAGAGTCTTTCGTCTTTGATTTTTTCGCTTTTCTTCGAGTCCCGTGATCTCTCCTTCTGGCATAGGAGACTTGGTCACATTGGTTTTGATCATTTGACCATAGTTAGTAGCCACGATCTTATTCGTGGTTTGCCCAAACTCAAGATGGTCAAAGACTTAGTTTTCTCTCCCTGCCGACATGGCAAGATGGTTACTGCTTCTCATCCTCTAGTCACCGTAGTGATGACTGATGCACCAGGACAGCTTTTACACATCGACACTATTGGTCCAGCTAGAGTGCAGTCAGCAGGAGGGAAGTGGTATGTCTTTGTCATTGTTGATGATTTTTCGAAGTATTCTTGGGTATTTTTCATGGCCTCGAAGGATGAGACTTTTTCTCACTTCAGGGGATTTGTTAGTAGGTTGTCTGCTGAACTTCCAGGTGCATTACGAGCTATACGCAGTGATAATGGCACAAAGTTCAAAAACTCCTACTTTGAGAGATTATGTGTGGAGTCTGGGTTAGAGCATCAGTTCTCCTCTCCATACGTCCCTCAGCAAAATGGCGTAGTGGAAAGGAAGAATAGGACACTAGTTGAGATGGCTAGGACGATACTAGACGAGTACAGTACTCCTAGGAAGTTTTGGGCTGGGGCTATAGCTACTGCTTGTCATGTTTTCAATCGCGTTTTCTTGATAGCACATTTGCATCGTACTTCTTATGAGTTGAGGTATGGGCGAAAGCCTAGTGTTTCTCATTTTCGCGTTTTTGGTTGCAAGTGTTTTATCTTGAAGTTTGTTAACCTAGATAAGTTTGAGTCTCGTTCTTCTGATGGTATTTTTCTGGGTTACTCGACTTCTTCTCGTAGCTATAAGGTCTGGAGTTGTGATGCGAATAGGATCATAGAGATCTGTGACGTGACCTTTGATGAGGTTAGCCCAGGAGCTAAACCTGATATTTCAGTCTCTTCTTATCCCTCCAAGACCATCTTTGTAGAGGATAAGGATGATAGAGATGATGGTGTTCCACCTGATCCAGTCTCCTCTACACCTGAGGTGCCTCCTGTTTCCATTTCTGCACCTTAGGAAGATCAACCTTTGCCTTCAGACTCTCCATCAGCGAGTGGCTCTGTTCCTTCCTCTTCTGCTCAAGAGGTAGAGGCCACTTCTGCTTCTGGACCTCCTCGTAACATTCAGCGTTCTCATCCACCTGAGCAGATCATTGGTGATCTATATGAGCGTGTTATGCGCTCAAAATCAGGCTTATCTTCTTTCTGTCTTCACTCTGCCTTTGTTGCCTCTTTTGAGCCAAAGGATGTTACTCATGCATTATCCGATGAATCATGGATTAATGCTATGCATGAGGAACTGGAAAACTTTGAGAGGAACAAAGTCTGGCAGCTTGTAGAGCCTCCATCAAGTCATAATATCATTGGGACCAAGTGGGTGTTCAAAAACAAGCAGAGTGAGGATGGGGTTGTCGTTCGCAACAAGGCTAGGCTAGTTGCACAGGGCTTCACTCAGGTTGAGGGTCTTGACTTTGAGGAGACCTTTGTCCCTGTAGCTAGACTAGAGGTGATTAGAATCCTGCTTGCATTCTCTGCATCCCAGGGCTTCAAGCTCTATGAAATGGATGTCAAGAGTGCATTTCTCAATGGCTTCATTGAGGAAGAGGTGTATGTCAAGCAACCTCCAGGATTTGAGAACCCCAAATACCCGAACCATGTCTACAAGCTTTCCAAAGCCTTGTATGGACTTAAGCAGGCCCCTAGAGCTTGATATGAGAGGCTTAAGTCCTATCTTCTCAGTCATGGTTTCAAAATGGGTATAGTAGACAAAACTCTATTCATCAGACACTAGGATTCTCATTTCCTTGTCGTCCAGATTTATGTGGATAATATTATCTTTGGTGGCTCATCTCAGTCTCTTGTGTCTCATTTTTCTGAGGTGATGAGCACAGAATTTGAGATGAGTATGATGGGTGAGTTGAGCTACTTCCTCGGCTTCCAAATCAAGCAGACTCGGGAGGGTACTTTCCTGCACCAAGGTAAGTACACTCGGGACCTCCTGAGGCAGTTTGATATGTCTGATGGGAAGCCTATGATGACTCCTATGGCCACCACTGCTGTTCTCGAGCCCGATGAGGATGGTGAGTCTGCTGATCAAAAGGAGTTTCGGAGCATGATTGGCTCTCTCTTGTATCTTACTGTCTCGCGGCCAGACATACACTTTGCTGTGTGTATGTGCGCTCGCTTTCAGGCTTCTCCTCGCGCCTCTCTTCGCCAGGCGGTGAAACGCATCTTCAGGTACCTTCGAGCTACCATTGATTATGGTAGTTGGTACTCTTCTTCTTCTTCTTATCTATCCCTTAGAGCCTTTTATGATGCAGACTTTGCCGGTTGTAGGATAGATAGGAAGAGCACTTCTGGCACTTGCCAATTCATTGGCACTTCTCTTGTTTCTTGGTCATCTAAGAAGCGGTCGAGTCGCATGATCCACGGCGAGGTGAGTATGTTACTCTGACCGGTTGCTATAGCCAGGTGCTCTGGATGAGATCGACCTTACGGGACTTTGCGTTAGAGATAGAGAGTGTTCCACTTTTCTGTGATAACACTTCGCTATTTGCATTGCCAAGAACCCGGTCAAAGACTCCGGACCAAGCACATTGATGTTAGATATCACTTCCTTAGAGACCATGTGGAGAAAGGAGACATAGTGCTCCAGTTCGTGGAGAGTGACCACCAGTTGGCCGATATCTTTACCAAGCCTTTGGATAGCTCTAGGTTTGTTGCCTTAGAGTCGTGTGCCCTTACGGCCTTCTGTGAGGGGGAGCTGATCTGTATATTATGTATTATATTTTATTTCAGTTTTTCCTTTCTTTTGTATTGCTCTGGGTGCTTATGGGATTTATTTCTTAGAATTATGAGTTCACTTCACTTAGACTTTTGGCATGTTTTGCATGGATCTTTCATCTTGTGCTTTAGGTTGCTATCATGATTAATTAGTCGTTCTCTCTTCTCTCTAGGTTGAGTTCCCTCACAGTCTTATAAGTCTAGCAGGTGTTGGGTCCCTTGGGTAGGCAGGTCTGTGTGCACTCCTTAGTTTGGGATCTAGAGGCAGCTTCCCTATGTTAGTCATTGGGGAAGATGAGAGCGAGTCTGAGCTATAGTGTTCTCTACCATCTTTTCTATACTCTATAGCCACCCAGTTCACAGTTTCTTGACTTCTTCCCTCCATTCTATGTTTCTAACTTTAATTGAGTTCTTTTCGACCATTCTTGAGCTTAATCTTGCTAATAACTCAATTTAAACCAGATTTGTGCTTAAAATGGAATCACATGTTGAGGGGGAGTTTAAGAATCTGTCTCATGCATTGCATATAGACTTGATTTTTCATTTTATGAGCTTTGTCTATTATGCAAATCATCCATGTTTCATTTTATACACCATGCTATATTATGAAGAAAATTACTTGCTTAGATATGTCCAAGTTCATTTATCTTGCTAAGCTTACAAAAATTGAAAAATGAACGTTAAAAGAAAAACTTGATAAAACATGTTGCGTTTACTTGTTAAGTTTCTTCTCTAGGTGTTTTTGCCATGATTTGTGAAATTATGGAATTCTCTAGAGTCCCTATAGCAACTTGGGTTAATCTTGTTTGATCCATACTTGAGTCCTTCACTAGCTTAACAATGAAAATGCTAAAATGAAAGTGAAGCAAAATTGACTCTTTTTGTGCACATTAGACTCAACACCTCACATTCACAAGACGGCTTCTCATTGCACTTGAGATGAACTTGGAATGTGTTGTGTATGACCAAGATCATTCTCTTAAGAGTCTCTCTTGAGATGATCGATTATGGCTTGAGTCAATTGCTTTAAACAATGCAAAAAAAACATATGTGGGTAAAGAATACAAATAATGTCAAACATTTGCACCCTGCTATGTCTTTCAAAGATTCAAAGAAAAATTTGCATACAAGAAACAAAAATAAGCTCGAAGGACCTTATATGAACTTCTAGATTCTCCAAAGTGTTGAGTAGGTTGAACTCTAGGCTTTCCATTTGATCCTTTAAATGGCTTTGCTTCTAGTTTTGAAACTAATGACATGTGTTGCTCATGTTCAATCTTGCTAAAAATGACATGGTTTTAATTAAATCTTGCTAGCAAAATGATTATTTGCACTTGGACATGCCTTAGCTTAGTCTATTTTTGCCATAACTTAGCTTGGTGTCATAACTTGTCTTATTTGTCACATGGATAATCTTCAAAGCTCCCTTAGGCTGCATTACTTGCATAAAAACAAAAAAAGGGGGAGAAAAGAAAATATCATCTTGATGCCTATATTGCCAAAAGGGGGAGAAATCGTAGAAAAGGCATCATTTTGCATCTTGATTCTTGATTCATCTTAATTCTTATGATCTTTGTTAATCTTTGCTATCTTTCATAGATCATAAGTATTTTCAATTGCCAACTTGGTCACGTTCTTGATTTTCATTTCCTTGATCAAGTTTGGCTTTGCATTCAAATTGCTTTCTCTCTTATTCAAACTCAAAACATATGCCTTTTCATGTGTTTGTCAATATACTCATCAAGGGGGAGATTGAAAGACCATGTAGAGGTCTATCCTTGTGTGTGATGAGTAATTGACGAGATTTGAGCTTGATTTGATTTGAAATTGAGTTTGATTTGAATTGAATTTTCGATGTGAAGCAATTTGAGTGTTGGTTTCTTTTCCTAGTGCTACCCGCGTGGGGCAGTAGCATCGGACCATTGAGTGAAATTATGATTGATTAATGATTTTGAGATAATCATTAAATATCTTTGTGGCATTGCTATGTGAAAGGTTTTTCCTTGTCTTTGATGGTTGTAGGGCGACGGTGCTAGATCATGGTGAGGCGGAGGATGACTGGGACTAGGCGAGGAGCGTCGGAGGTCCAAACGGTCGGGAGATCGCCAGAAGATGATCGGAGACGGAGTCCGGGCAAGCCAAGAAGACAAGGAAAGGAGATGATTCTAGTTAGATGCCGCGTGGATCAATGAGGGCCATCGGATTGCGGTCAAGTTGATAGGTTAGCGGGTCTAGATAGTATGCTTTGAAAACCGTGCAAGAAAACCCAATATGTGTGTGGGTTTTGGGTTAGCCCTTGCATGGCTGTGTGTGTGGGTTAATCCTAGCCTTTAGATGAGTGCTCTACGGTTGAGGGACTCATCCAAAGGTGGTAGGTGGCCCAAGAGTAGTATAAATAGGGGTGGAGGGGTAGCCTCCTCCCCTTGAAGGTTTGAGTTGCTCATTTGAGCTTTACCCACATGAAGTGAGGCTTTGTAAACCTTCCCACCAGAAATACAAAGAATTTCTTCACATTATTGTGAATTTAAATTCCGCATTTACATTATGTCTTTATTTTACGCAATTTAAATTTAGCATTTACTTTACGCACTTACTTTCCCGCAATTTACATTCATGCAATTTGGATTTGTCTCCCCTCCTTCTAAATGCTGATCTTGAATGTTTTGAGTGTGTTCATATGGTTTTATATCTATTTTGCACTCTTGGATTGAGTAGAGATCATCTTTTCTTTCAAGTTCCAACTCTGTCCAGATTTGTTCTTCGCACAGTATTTGGTATTTGATTTTTAGAAAATTCTAAAAAAATCCTTTTTGAGTGATTCTTATTGCAAAAGGTGAGGGAATCTCATATCCATCTATAGAAAAATTTTGGAGTCCACTTATTGCACCGTTTGGGAGCCATGAGGTGAAAACCGAGCCCCAAAATTTCTGCTCGAAATTTCTGACTATCTATGTTCGTTAGTTTTTTCTGATTTTTCTGTAAGGATTTTTGAGGTATAATTTGGTGGAGTTCTTCATGACTCTTCTTCTCATAGGGAGAAAAGTTTTCAAAATTTCTTGAGCTGCAGAACCCCACCAACCACCTGTTCAAATTGAGGACAGTTTCTGGAAATTCTGCTTTTGCTTTTCTGAAAGTGGCTTTTGTAATTTGAATTAATCTCTTTTCTAAAACTAGAGTTGAATTGATTCCTTCTCATTTTTTGATACTAGACAACCAGAATTGTGACTCAAAAATCCCCACATAGTTTATAGTACTTATCCATGCAAGCTATGGGTACACATAGTTGTCTAGTTTTTCGGGTTTTTCACGATTTACTTTGAGCGATCTTGTCGAGGTTGTAGTTGGAGTATTTTGGGGGAAAATTTGTTTGCGACCATTCACCCCCCCCCCTCTGTTCACCATCTCGTTCCTTAAAAAAAAGAAATTTTTTCTACGAAAAACGCCACGCGCGGCGTGTTACGCCACGAAAAAATTTCTAGTTATATACATATAAGAACTAATCGGAAGATATCAATTGATCTAATCAAATATTGCAGATTATAAAAACAGAACCAATGTTGTCACAAAAGTCTATCTAGGCCAATTGTTATTGAACCACATTCTGCCCACATGTAAGGTCCCAAAGACTATAAAGTTTAGCCCCTTTGCACAACAGTACAGTATTTAAGCATGTACATGTAATGACAGAGTGCTCTCAGGTGTCAGGCTGCAAAGATTAGACCTTCAGTCTCGTCACAAGGTGTAGGGCTGCTAGAGACTAATCTTCTACCTCCACTACACCAGGTTCAATTAATCACTAGTCGAATTAGACAATTATCTAAGCAAATTAGGTCTTGAACTCTAACTACATAATAGAACTACACTCACAAGTTATGGTGCAGACTTACAGGTTAAAAAACAGTTATGTTCATTCTTCAATGATGACTTACAGGTTCAAAAAACAGTTATGGTGCAGACTTACAGGTTAAAAAACAGTTATGTTCATTCTTCAATGATGGCTCACAGGTTGAAAAAAGAGTTATGATCATATAACCTTTAACATTTTCACTCACATGGTGTTCTCTTTCAGTTATCATATCATTTCTTTCTGTGTTCACTTACCACATTTGTGTTGTTTTAGCACAGAACAACCTAGCCAACTACATAATTATAACCTCTTACGTCGCTTATCCTGTGTACGGCCAATTGAACTCACAACAAAGATAGAGATGGGCAATTAAAAAAGATGACTAGGATAGGGCCGCAACTTTGCAATGCATCATGCTAACTGCTACATCGAATCATTCAGATATCTAACAAAGTAAAGATGGTCTATGTAACTAGCCACAAGTTGCAAGGCTTGTTACCCTTCAAAGTCTTTCAATTTCGATCAAGATTTTATACCAAACTACTTAAAACTTACTCTGTCCCCCCAAATTTCCAGCCATTTTCTTTCTTTTTAGGTATGTAACACCTAGGGACATCTAATCTAGTGATTCAATTAACATGATTGTTTTTTCTTTTTTTTGTCAAGAATAGAAGTAACATGACTGTTGCAAGTTACAACATTGAAACCCCAGTATACCAAACCAAAGAGCACAAGATTAGCGGTGTGGGCAATGTACCCAACAATACTCCTTTTTTACTCGAGAAATATAATTGCATATTTCAGATTCACGGTTGCTCTAGTGTGCTTTTTTCCCTTGTATAAGATGATGATAAACTACTAATAATTTCCTACAAATCACTACAATTGAAAGTCCATCACTCGGCTTTGGCTAGATACAACCTTGTTTGCTACACCAGTCACTGGACTAGATAGATATGTCATGCCAAAAAATAGCTTTTGTCGATCTCTACTTCTGTGTGACTATAAATTTACATATAATTTGCATCATATCAAATTTAAGAGGGAAACTAGAAAGCTAGGTATGCCTATAAGATGGGCACAAGAATGGAAATACCTGAGATGTTGAAATGTCCTTCGACCTCTGCTTCTCACGGCAGGCCTGGTGGCTTCTTCTCTTTCGGGAGGAGGCGCAACCCGTGAGGAACAACGAGGGTGCGAGGTAATAAAAACCCTAGCTCTAGATCTCCTTAGGCTGCCACTGAGTGGGAGGGCGTCGTCGAGGGGGAGGTCGCCGCCGAGGGGGAGGGGGTAGGGTTAGGACACTATGGTAGTGAAATGAACTAGCGGCCGGGTTCATGCACTATAGTAAACTGAGACCATCACAGACGGTTCAAGCCCAGAACCATCTGTGACGAGGTTTTCCTTTTAATTTTGGCTAGGAGCTCTGGCATTCACTTGGTAACCATGCACAATAGCTCAGGTCCATTGCTATAACATGCACAATAGCTCAACCGTCGGAAACCTCTCAATGCTAATTAAGTAATCTTTCTTGGTGTTACTAACTAAAATTTGCAATAGGTGGCAGAGGCTGAGAGAGCTCATCAGCAGCAGCACTTTGAGATGAAATTTTGTTAGTTTGTGTTTATGGAGATTTATAGTAAATTGATCTCATTATTTGCTTACAATCTTGGACTAGCTCTTAATTTCTTATTTATCACAAACTGTATAAAGCTCATCTCCTTTTGATTATAAGCTCAAGTATCAATTATTAGCTTAAGTTAACTTAATTTTTGGATCATTTTGTTGTCTTTCTTACAGTTTAGGGTTTAGGTTACGTATACCTATAACATTGTAGCCTTACTAGAATCGTTATAGTTAAACATATCTGTACATGCAAAGATTACACACCACAACACAACATCAACAACAAACTATCCTTGAAGTAAGGTATATATTGATTAGACATTTATAGCTAGTTGGTTGACATTAAAATGCAGGTACACTTAAAATAAACATAACAACCTCATCATAACTCCACTTGCTTATTCTTTTGTATAAAAATTTGCCCTTCACGATGATCAACGCATGTGTAGCTAGCTTCCTCAAGTTGTTCTTCATAGACCATTATGCCATTTTTGATAGCAGGCAACTCATCAAACTAATTGTATTCTTACTCACCTACTAAATTATCAACTCTAACAATCATTCTTTTCCCTGAAAATCTATGTGATGCTTCTTATTGGCCGGGTTGGTTATATAGAAGACTTGAATAATTTTGTTAGCTAGTACGAATGGTTCTTCTTGGTATCCAACACGTTCAAGATTGATATTAGTGATGTCATACTTATCAACCTTCACCTGCTGGAGGCATACCCAATAGAACCAAAATAAGAGGATCTTCAATAGTATATAGTCAATCTCCCAAATCTCCTCTATAAACACATAGTACGAGCTCCACATCGACCCAGTGGTATTGAATGCATCTATGCGCACACCGCCATTCTAGTTTGTGCTCTTCATATCCTGATCTCTCATGTAAAATGTGTATCCATTTATATTGTATCCTTTCCATGTTACAACTATAAATGTTGGACCTTTTGCCAACCATACCAATGTATTACCTGACAAGCTCCTAGTGATGGGTTACTCTTTCAACTATCTCTTGAACTGAAGGTTATGTTGTCTCATGATCCAAGACTTCTATTGTGCCAGATTCTTTTGCCATAGCCAGTTCTTTTTCTCATTGATATTTGGGGATGTTACAGCCATGTGTTGCAAAATTGTGAAATGAGCTTGAGCACACATAATTGGATCAGGTGTGATTGCTTTCCTTTTGATGGTTCCGATACCTTGGAGTCTCCTCTCATGGCGAGATCGAGGCACACCTATTAGTTTGACCTAAGCCATGTAATCAATGCAAAATTCAATGACCTCTTCGGTTGCCTAACATTTGACAATGCTACCCTCCAGTTGAGATCAATTTTGTACATAGAACTTGAGAACTCTCATGTACCTCTCGAACGGGTACATGCTACGTAGGAATATAGGCCCACAAATATTTATCTTACTCACAAGGTAAATAATAAGATAGACTATAATATCGAAAAACGACGGAGGAAAATATATCTCAAGATTACATATAATATCACCACCTTGGCCTGCAGAGCATCTACTCCTTTGGGATTGATGATCTTCTCAGCAATTGTGATAGAGAAATAACATAGCCTTGTGATTGTCTCCTGGACCTTGATCGGTAAAATACTTACAATTGTGACAGGGAGTATCCGTGTCATAAGCAAATGGCAATCTTAAGACTTCATGCCAGTTAAGTTCAAATTTTGCATTGAAACGAGTCTCTTTATGTTAGAGGATTAACTGGATGGAACTATCACACCATGTAAGCACTGGCACAGTTTAGTTCCCTCAGCCATGGACAGAGTGTAACAAGCAGGTTCACAGTATGTTTGACCTTTATCGGTCTCTTTCGATGCTAACTAACTTAGGTCTGATGCCCATATCGACCAAGTTAAGCTATGCATTGATACCATCCTTTATTTTGCCCTTAATATTCAGTGAGAGACCAATCAAGCTATCATAGAAATTTTTCTCTACGTGTATGATGTCGATGTAGTGCCAAACTTCTAGGTGCTCCTAATAAGGTAGGTCTCAAAATATTGATCTCTTCTTCCATATACTCTTCTTACAGATCCTCGATTTACCTCCCTTTTCAAGCGCAACATCCAAGTTCTTAACCATATCCTGAACATCCGTCCTACTCAAAGGCCTTGGAACTAGACCGTCTTTGTTCATTCCATCAAATTGTTTCTTCATCTTGCAGTATTGGTAATTCCTTTGAAGGAACCTACGGTGACACATGTACACAGTTTTGCGTGAGTGATTTAGCAACACATTCTCGATATCTCTAAGCAGTGAGTATAGACTTTGGCTCCTTTTATACTTTGGCCTGAAAGGTTAGTAAAGGCAGGATAATTATTGATGGTGCAAAACAACAGGTGGTGCAAAGTAAAGTTCTCTCATTTATATGCATCCCATACCTGTACCCCAGGAACCCAGTGTTTTCAGATCTTCCACCAATGGTGCTAGGTACACATCAATATCGTTCATAGGTTGATTTGGGCCTTGGATAGGTATAGGCAACAAAATATACTTCCGCTTCATAGACAACCAAGGAGTAAGGTTGTAGATATAGAGATTCATAGGCCAAGTGTTATGACAACTTTTCATATTATCGAAAGGATTCATACCGTCTGTACTCAATCCAAACCTTATATTTCTCAGCTTCACACCAAATTCTTGAAACCTCCTATTGATGTTTCTACAATGGGTGGAATTAACAGGGTTCTTTAGCATTCCATCGTTCTTACTAGTATTCTATCGTTCTTACGCTCCTCTGTATGCCAACGCAGCAGTTTTGCCTCCTTTGAGTTCGCAAATAAATGCTTCAAATTGGGAATTACAAGCATGTCGGTGTATTCTACACCGAGCTACTCTCTCCACAGCTGTCAGGTGGGACCGTGTGCGCAAGATACAGAAAGAAGAAGGTCCTGTGCAAAGGACTCAACTGGCTGAAGAGAGGCTTGGCAGGCGACCAGGATACGTGGCCACCCAGTGAGCAGGCGGGCGATTGGGTCCCAACCTCGGCGACAGTCACGGCCTGACGACCAAAGACGCTGTGGCCACCGAAGAGGTGGGCGACTGTGCCACGTGGTCGACCGGTGGGTAGGTGGGCCCATTGCCAGTCATCCGCGCAGACAAGGTTGAGGGACTTCCGCCCAAAGCCTTCGCCCAGATCACAGCGTATCATAGTCATTAAATGCGCATGGGAGCCATTAAATGTGTAGGGAGCCGAGCACATTGGTGGGATGTGTTTGGATCGGACACACCCACCCTTCAGCGATTTGCCATATGCCTCATGTCACAATACGGGTCTTCTAGCGGTTGTGAGCGCAACTAGAGTACATTTGCATTCATCCACACAAAAATCCGCAATCGCCTGCCATACAAGAAGCTACATAAACTCGTGTATGTCAACTACAACCTTTGTCTTCAAATTCAAGCTACAGAAATTCAAAAGCATTCAGATGAAGACAATCCATTCCAGCGGCTTATGGAGCTAACAATATGCGACGATACAAACCCGATCCGACAGTGGATGGAGAAAAGAAGAGAGTGACACCCCTCTTCCATCACAGCTTATCATAGATCCGGTTCATCCTACTGAGCTAAGAAAGGACACAGGGGCTGCAACCATCTCTGAATGGGCAGACAAGACAGTCGGGGACACTCATATAGGGAAGAGAAAGCACCAATCAGTCCCGAGAAGGGATACAACAAAAAGGAGAGCATCCTTTGTAGGTGAAACCCGTTATGTAAAGAGTGATGACTCTACTGAGGAGGGAGATTGTCGGAGCCTAACATACCAAGAGTCCAATGATAGCAGCTCGAAGACAGACACCGATGGCGATGGTGACGACAATACCCCTAGACCTACCACACACCAATCATAGGAGCCTCAGCCCATCGAATTTACAGGGGAATCACAGTTCACTCATGCGACACAGGATAGAGATCATGGTACTCCTCAATCACAGAGGACAACTGTTAAAGGGAAGGGAAAGGCAAAGGGCGCACAAGCACCACAAAATAGTTGTGCACCGTAGGACGCTATAGTTCCTATGGCATCGCTGAGACGCAAGGGAGCTATAGCTCATATAGTAGCTATGACTACGCCATCCCCGATGCTCATGCACAACCTCCCACGCAATAGGTCTATGAGTGGCACGACCCTGACTTTTATGCCATATTGTATCAACAATGGCAAACGACAAGTATATGGACGGGATAAAGCTGGCATGATTACAAGGCGGAGTTGCTAGCTACACGAAGATTGGCCTTGATGTCCACTTAGGAATACAACGCGGCCAACCAAGTGTTCACGCACAATACTAGCCATAGCCCCGAAGGTAATAATCCCCACCTTGTACCCGACTGGGACTCTCTTTTGTAACCGCCCTCCTTTGCTATATAAAGGGAGGGACGGGGAAACCTCAACACACAATCTCATCAGCAAATAAGTTAGACACATATAATCCCAGAGCACAGGACTAGGGTATTATCTCCTCCGTGAGAACTCGAATCTGTGTAATTCTTGCGTCTTGTGCTATCATCGAGTTTGAATCCAACGTCTAGCCCTGTTTTCATTATTGCCGACAGCAAACGTCGACAACTGGGAAAAGTGTTGCTAACCAAGAATTCAGCCTGGAATTTAGGGAAAAAGAAAAGGAATTTTCAAATTTAGAAAAATCCTAGAAATTCAAATAAATACGAAAGAAACTCTGGAAATTCAAGAAAATACAAAAAAATTTCTTGCAACCTATGGAAGCCAACTAAAACTGATTTTCTTTTAATTTAAGTTTGGATTATTTAAATTAAATTATTTTATATTTTAAAATTCTCGGTTAAGCTTTATTAATTAGAAAAATGCAAACCGTTACTTATATTTTGATAACTTATAAAACGTGAAAATTGAGGTGTTACTCCTAAAGGTGGAGAGGCGGAGGCGCCGCCAAAGTCCGGGTCCTCTTTGGCGTGGAGCTCGAAGCGGAAGCAGGATGGAGTCGGAGATAGTGAGGACGGAGATGCTACTGGCGCCGACGCTGGCGTTCAAGAAGGTGCAGACGGCGGACAAGTATCCCAAGGGCCAGCCCCGCGGCCGCCAGTGGAAGCACCTCCGCCACCTCCTCCAGGCCGCCGACGCCTCCTCGCTTCCCCCCGACCGCCCCAACTGTGAGCACCTCGATGCCTTTCTTGGTTCTCCGATTGATTCTCTTTGCTCAATTATTAGCCATTTTAGTTGTGTTTATTTATCCCTTGTTAGTCCCCGTTGCCTCTAGAGAACCACCCGTTTGTTCTCCGTATTTTAAGAACTTAAGATTGTGGATTTAGGTCTTGCTCTGGAACGTTCCTTTGTTCTTATACACTTGTCATTGCACTGCGTTGAGGTGTGAGGTATATGTAGGACTGAATTAATGACCCCTTGTTGGCCTGGGGAATTTCTGCGGTTACAGATTGAGAATTTGAGACTAGATATATCGCATAGGGTAGTTCCTTGCCCACCCTACTTGCTACTGAGATTGCGCATTGTCTTCTTTGTTGGTGCTAACAAATGACGGTGATTGGATTGCTTCTTGTTGCAATTTAGGTTGTTCTGTAAATGTGACTAGGTTTGCAGGGATAGCATTGTGATATACAATCTTTACAATTGGAGTAGAGATCCATGCTTAAAAACTCTAGTCACCATGTAGATTGTTAAGTCAAAATAGCTTTAATCCAGATAGTCATATACTATTGTGAGGATGTCTGTCATATTAAAATACCTTGTAGTTTGTCTTTACTAAGTATGCATTTGACTGTTGAAGTACAAATAATTTGGTTAGTTTCATCATTATGCGATGCTTTCGGGAATAATCTTAATAAGTCTGAATCTCTTAGGCTCCTACAATAAGGATTTTTTGCCCAAATTGGATTTGGAGAACTTCTAGGTTCAACAGGAATGTTCATAAAAAAGATTCTAAGATGTCAATGTTAAATTATCAATTATCACTCAAGCATGTTCATACCAAAGGAAGATTCTTGCCTCATCATTTTAATTTTTAAGCTAGTTACTGGAATGACAAACGGACTGTAATTTTTCCTGGAACATCAATGTTTTAGTTATGGAGGGAGTAATTTTCATACAGTATAAGTTGGTTCTGGACTTCTGCTTGATAATCATGCAATTTAGAAATATTAGCATATTGATATTCTGTTTAACATTGTTGCCTTTTGAATTATCAACATTTACTGATAAGAATATTAGAAGAATACGATGTTTAAAGGACAGCTCTTCTCTGAAATTTTCTTGATGACTATCAAGCTGGATAAAAATTGGCATTGGGGAAAGTTAATTGTGTGTTCCACTGTCTTCATGTTATCTTGTTTATGCTGCATATGTGTTCTTTTTAGCAAATTTAGGTAACTACAATGTCATTGTGTTTATACTATGATGTTTTATGCAGATTTGAATATTCAGTCCCCACCATCCATTTATCCACCAAAAAGATATTGTGACATAACAGGTTTTGAGGTAAAGTTACTCCATTATAAGTTCCTCTTGTTGATTTACATATCCTAAAAGGTTTTTGAATGGTTTGATTTGAAAACCTAAAGGTAGTTAAACTGCCAATAATTATATCGTACTGTGTTCTGTAGTTACCACTTTTTTTTTTACCATGTTAAATTGTGACCTGTCTAATGTATCTTAAAGACTCCTTGGGTGAGAAGTTAAAGCTGTGGAGGGTGGTTCACAGGGCCTATAAGTTTATATGGGTTTACAAGCTGGTTCTCTTAGTTTATATGCTAAGGAAGGGTAAGTTTTTTATATAACATTGGAAAGTTCTCAGATCCCTAAATGCCACTGCAAAATGGATACTCCCTTTATGTCATGATTTTTCAAAACCCTACCCACCATTGATGTCAACTGTGTTAGGTTTGTGCAGTAGAAACCTGTCATATTTTGAAAGTGCCTGTCTCATGCAAAGGTTGACGAATGTGGCGCCCATATGTCAGCCCTCTAAAACACTAAGCCACCTTCGTCCTTAGAGATCTGGATCATCAAATCCACACCATCCATGTATATCACCACATCTATCTTCTTTCTGTAAATCCCATCTCTCTTGTGGGAGGTGAGAGCGCCACAGACTGAGTTGACGCGTCGCCACCTGCAGCCATTGCCAGAACCATGTCACCCGAATGAGGAATTGCATCAAAGAGTGGGACACAAATTGGCCACTGCGAAATCAGAAATTGAATCACTGCATGAAACATATTTTCTGAATCAAGGAACAGATCGAACAAAATGCAATACAAGTAGGTACAATCTGCATTGGGGACGTAAGCTCTGCTGCACACGCCGCTGCCCCTCTGAACACCGCCCAAAGACATGCACTGCTGCTCCTGCCCAGTGCGGCTGCCCTTGTTTTGTGGCGGACATAGAATTGATACAATGCAAGAACAAATCTCCCTCACAAATTGGGATATCATGGAATGGAGATAAATTGAGAAGAAAAAACTCAAAAGCACAATTTTGCTTTTTTTTTTCTGATTCTAGCAAAAAAATTAAGAAAAGAGAACAAGCAAGTTGCAGCAGAAATTGGCCTCGTCTTCTGGGGCAGTAGAGAGAATGGAGGGGAGAGGAGAGGGGAGGGAAGGAGAAAGGATTGGGAAGCAGATCACTAGGGAGTAGAAAAGATTCACGAGGAAGAAGAAGCTGAAATGTAGGACATACATGGCGGTGCCTCTGTGGCAGCAAAAGAAAAATTGTATTTGCACAACTCCGTCACGGCTTGACTCACGGAATTTGATCAACAGTGGCAAAGTTTTGCTACAGTGGTGGCACAGAAGGACGCATCTGTTTTGCATTGGCATTTCAAGGATGTGGGAACCTTGCAGTGGCATATAAAAAAATTTCCTTGTAAGAAAGCCCAGTAAGCAGCTTTAAGAACCCAGAACTAAGACAGACTAGTACCTCCATAATAAAGCTGCTCTTTTCAAACATTGCTTGCACTACTTTTGTATAAGTTATGCATTGTTGCTTCTTCAAATATGTCTTGATATTTGATTGTAGGAATAAACAAAGATTGATATTGATGTTCGAGAATGTGGCTGTTGTGGTACTGTTTTTAGTTCTTATTTCTGCCGTCTAGAACTTTTGGGTATGGGTGCTTCCCATAGTAAACTTCTTTCACTGAAACTAGAAACCTCTCAAGCAGTTGCTGTCTTGTCTGGGGTTGTGAGTTTCGACTAGTCTGGCACGTGTTGGAAAGTTTCTAAAAAAGCTGTGGGTACTTGGTAGGAACCAAATGAACAGTTGCATTTCGTTTTTGGTGAAGCTGGGTTGTAATTTGTGAAATTTAAATAATTTCTACAAATAATTCTAAATAATGTGAAATGGCTGGAGTTCTAATGTAAATGACCCATTGGAAGCTCTAAGTCAGCACAGATCAATTGAAGATAACCGCCCAATCCCAGCCAGTTTCACCTTTTTTCAAGAATCTTTGAATGATCACAGCTTGTATGTTTTTCAATTTTTCTCAAATTTGGTGGGGTACTAATCACTTTAGGATTGCAATGTTTGCGTATGCATATTCATTCATGCAGAAGGGACAACAACATTGTTAGACTAGTATTGTGGCAAAAGAGATTACTTTGTATTGATGCACAGGCGTGTACATATATAGGCTAGCAGTCCAGGGCGCAGCCTGAATAGAAGGAGTCCGGTTAGGATTCCATGCTAAGACTAGAGAGGACTCCTACCAGATAACAGATCAATACTATCTATGAATAGACTTTCTATCTATAAGTAAACTGCCTTAACAGAAAGTCTATCAGATACGGATAGCATAAGAGGATATTCTAACACCCCCCCGCAGTCCCAACTCTAGCCACTGCAGATGTTGAGACTGGAACGGAATTCCGAAAAGACCGTGGAGGGCAATCCTTTGGTGAAAATGTCAGCAAACTGGGAGGTCGTCGGGACATGGAGAACCCTGACATCGCCGATGGCAACGCGCTCGCGAACGAAGTGAAGATCGATCTCAACATGTTTCGTGCGCTGATGCTGAACGGGGTTGGAGGAGAGATAAATAGCACTGACGTTGTCGCAATAGACAAGAGTACTCCGAGTCAGAGGACTGTGTAACTCTGCAAAGAATCGGGCGCAACCAACATGCCTCGCCGACTCCGTTAACGGCCCCAGACTCGCTTCAAAGACACTAACGAGAAATCGTGGTTCGCCGCTTCGACGACCAAGAAATAAGATTGTCACCAAGGAAAACCGCATAACCAGAAGTAGACCGGCGTGTATCGGGGCATCCATTTAATGCGTCGGAGTAGACTCTGAGCTCGGATGTTGAAGAGCACCGAGGAGAAGACCAAAGTCGATGGTGCCTTGAAGATAGCGCAGAATACGTTTGAGTGCTGTCATATGAGACTCCCGGGGGTCGTGCATATGAAGGCACACCGCCGAACAGCGAGGAGATATCGGTCCGTGAATGTCAAATCTTGGAGTGCACCGCAAGGTCAGATGGTGAGTGGCATCACTGACTGGTGCACCAGAATCCGCAGAGAGCTTTGCCTGAGTGTCCACAGGCGTAGAACAAGGTTTGCAATCAACCATGGCAAAGACGCTCAATGATGTCGAGAGTGTCGACGCCGAGTCAAAACAAACCGGTGATCGTCGCCGCCGGAGATGCCCGAAGTGGTGAAGCCGGCGAGATCCTTCATAGAAAACTCCGTTGCAAAGGCGTAGACGGTATGGTGCAGCGATTCTTTGGTGGATGCGAAGCGAATGTCATCCACGTAAAGTAGTAAGTAGACGTCTCGAGCGCGATGATAGATGAAGAGTGAGGTGTCGACTTTGCTTCAACAAACCCGAGAGAGAGCAAATATGTAGCAAAACTACCGCCGAGCCCTAGCGCGCTGCTAAGTCCGTCTGAGGACTTGTTGAGGCGACAAACCAAGTCGGGTTGAGCGAGTCGACAAATCCGGGTTGATCGCAATAAACTGTCTCGATGAGTGTCCGTGCAAGAAGGCATTCTTGACGTCCAGCGATGTACCGGCCGATCCGTGAGAGAGCCTAAGGAGAGAATCATGCGTAAGCGATTGCGAAGCTTACAACAGATCGAATGTCTCATCGTAGTCCACACCGGGTCGCTGTGTAAATCCGCGGAGAACCCAACGCGCCTTGTATCGTTCTAGCGAGCCATCAGCATGGAACTTGTGCTTGAAGATCCACTTGCCGGTGACGACATTGGAGCTAGGCGGGCGAGGCACCAAATCCAGTCTGTGTTGGACATCGTATAGCGTACTCTTCCATAGCACGGCGCCAATTGGGATCAGCCAGAGCACATCGGACAGACTTCGGAATCGGGGACAGCTGATTGGCCACGTAGAGAGCCGGCTGACGGAAGCCTCGCTTCCCTCGCGTGGTCATAGGATGAGGGTTGACCACGGGAGGAATAGCCACGGCACCCTTTGGGAGGCGGGGGTGCGATGGGGAGCAGCACAGGCGTGGCGCTGGTGGAGATGTTGGCCGTTAGTAGACCAAGACAGTTTGTCTTAAACGTCTGCGGGCTTCTTGGAGGTGCGTCGGAACAAGACCCTTGCAAGATGCATGCGCGATGCGGGTGAAAACGTCGAGGGCAGCGCATGGCGCGCGGCGAGACGGGCCGGCGCGTATGGCGCGGCGAGACGACGGAGCGCGCGCATGGCGCGGCGAAGACGAAGGTCTGCGGGGAAAAATGCCGATGGGGAGACCACGGGCTCGATTCAAATAAAAATCCAAATCATTAGTAGGAGAGGAGAGGCGAGAAGGGAAGTTGGACTCGTCAAACACAACGTGACGAGAGATCAAGATGCGTTCTTTGGAGAGCTCAAGACACCGATATCCTTTATGGTGCGAAGAATAACCAAGGAAGACACGGTGGGTGGAGCGAGGAGCAAGCTTATGTGGGGCCGTTCTTTGAGAGGTTAGGATAGCAAGCGCACCCAAAGACTCTAAGATGCTCATAGGAGGAGAAGTCACCAAGAGAGCGACAAAGGCGGCGTGGATGGTTTTTGTGGGTGGCGGTTCAACAAGTAGGTGGCGGTGTGAAGACTCTCGACCCGATGGTGTCTTGGTAAGGAAGCCCGAAAAGCATGGGCGCATAGTGTTGTTAGTGGAGCGAATAATGCGCTTCGGCTTACTGCTCGAGGATGTGTAAGGGCATGACATCCGCAGGAGCACACCATGGGAGAGGAGGAAGGTTCGCATGGAGTTGTCGAACTCACGCCCGTTGTCGCACTGGACACTCTTGATGGTGCAACCAAACTGAGTGGACACGTAAGAGAAGAAATGAGACAAAGTGGAGAAAGTGTCAGATTTCAAACGTAAAGGAAAAGTCCACAGGTAGTGAGAGCAATCATCAAGAATAACCAGATAATATTTGTAGCCTGAAACACTAACAACGGGAGATGTCCACAAATCACAATGAACTAAATCAAAATTGTTGACAGCACGGGAGGACGAAGTGGGAAAAGGTGATCTAATATGACGACCCAGCTGACAAGCGTGGCAAATGGAATTATCCGTGCTTTTATTATATGTGATGGTGAAGTGCTAGATAGCGGTCTAAACAGTAACATCGGGACCGGATGGCCAAGGCGGCGATGCCAAGTGGACGCGTGGAGAAACGATCAAGGCGTGGGAGTGGCGGCCAGATGAGGTATCTTTGGGCGGCGGCAGCGGATGGTGTAAAGCGGCGGAGCTATTGCACCGATGATCACGTTCTGGTAGCGAGATCCTTCACGGAGAGGCCAAAAGGATCAAATTCCATAGAGCGTTGATTATCGGTGGTGAATTGACTGGACGAAAGCAAATTCGAAAAATATCGGTGTGACAAGAATATTGTTAAGATAGAATGGTCGGGAGGACCGTGGTTCCTCTGAGGTGGCCGGTAGAGAATCGACCCATTGCCAACAACGATAGATGAAGGAGACGTGAATCGGGGGACGAAAAAGGGAGATGTTACCGATGTCGGTGTGGTGTGGTTGGTCGCCGAGTCGGCGACCGGTCGGTGACCGCAGGAGGGGATCAGAGCCATTGTCTTTGAAGGAGTTTGCCAATGACTTCGATCGAGAGCCAAATCCATGGCGTTGCAGCGGTTGGTGTTGTTGCGGAGAGGCCGATTAGAGGGCCAATGGTGGCGTGAGGTCGACAGGCCACCGGGAACCCAGAGGTCGGGTCGGCCAAGCGCTTTCTTGCGGTGATGGTCTTGTTGGAAGGAGGTCGTGGCGATTCTTTGGTGTCTTCTTGATAAAGGGAAATTGTCTGTCCGGGTGTGGGGCCGGGCCACATGGAGATGCTACCCGTCCACGGGTTGTAGACGGACGGCCAGGGGGCGCCACCCTTGCCGTTGCCGTTGCGGCGACGACGATGGTTGGAGTTAGAGCCTCCGTTCGGGGCGCCACCGGAAGGCAGGATCGGACGATCCGCCATCGAGAAGACGATAAGCGCGATTGCGGGAGGGCGGTGGCGAGGAGGCAAGGAGCGCCATGGATGCAGCAGCTGAGGTCTCGGCGCCCATAGTGATTTCCTCGAAGGAGATCATTCCGGACTGTCTGGAACGTCGGGAATGGCGTGGTGCGCTTGATGAAGGTCTTCAGGTGGTCGTCTGGCTTATTCGAGCCCCGAAGAACATTGAGGACGAGAGTCGCGATCGGTGGCGACCTCGCCAAGGTTGGCGAGATCATCGGCCATGCCCTTCATCTTCCGGCAGATGGTCGCCGACGCTTAGGTATTGGGACGAAAAACCCTAAGGCGACATCGAGGTGGAGGGCACGGGTCTCACGGTTGCCGATGAACTGCGCCTCGATGGAGCACCATGCCCGACGCGCTGCGTGCCGGGTTCGCGAACGATGTCCCGCAGATTCGGCGGTGATGGTGCCAAGAGCCATGAGAAACGACGCTATCCATCCTCTTCCAGAGGGATCGGCGTGGCGGCGTCGGAGGGCGTGGTCCTCGAGGAATAGCGCTTCGGTGAGAGGAGGACGAGGTCGCGCCACGGGAATTGGGTGAGAGGGATCTAGAACAACCGACACGAGGGCGGATGTTTTGAACCCGGCACTGCTGCGTGGAGGTTAGCGATGGCGGCGGCCTCGTGGCGACGTCATGGTCGTGAAGGTGGGCGTCGGTCTTGGGCCGGAGTCACCGGCTTAGCGGCGGCTGCACCGTTCGAAGCGGCGCGGCGTCCGCTCCTTCTCCAGGCGTCGGCGGCTGCGCACGCAGCCTGAGCATCAGCGGCGGCTCACAGCAGCAGCGGCCGGCTGCGGCGGCGTGGCATCGTGCTCCTTCGGTGGCGGCGGCTTCTTCCTCGGCAAAGCGGCGTGGCGGCGGCCGTTCTTCCTCCGTTAGGCGGCCATGGCGCTCGGAGACAGAGGCGGTGCCATGATTAGCGGCGGCGGCTAGGATTAGGCGGAAGCATTGTTACGGATCGTAACCTCGATACCATGTTAGACTAGTATTGTGGCAAAAGAGATTACTTTGTATTGATGCACAAGCGTGTACATATATAGGCTAGCGATCGGTATGCACTGAATAGAAGGAGTCGGTTAGGATTCCATGCTAAGACTAGAGAGGACTCTACCGGATAATGTGATCAATACTATCTATGAATAGACTTTCTATCTATAAGTAAAGCGCCTTAATGTAAAGTCTATACAGATCACGGATAGCATAAGAGGATATTCTAACAAACATGTTGTCATCTCTACTAATATAAATTTGCGATTGGTGGCAGCGGTCCGTTCTTCCTAGCCCCCCATATATCCAATAATGGTCATCATTATAGCTAATTATTCTTTCTCGATTCTGACCGACCATATCTCTCTAAATATGGTGATTATTATAGCAAAATCACGATTATTGATGGTAATTAATAGCCGCCAATCATTCCTTTTGTACTCTATATATGCTCTCTGATTTTCACAGAATCAATCAAGGAAATTCATTCAAGATCTCCCATGTCGTGTCATTGCTGAATGAACTCGGATTTAACCGATCAATAAGTGACGGATCGGCGTACATGGCGCGAGGCGCAGAGGTCGAAAGCGCCATGATCAAGTAGTAATCGCGCCAAAAGATAGCTAAGCACGACGCCCATGCGGGTGTCGTGACCCCACGGTCGATTGACGTGAACAAAGCGTGACGACGGCTTGGGTTGTTCGACGACACGGTGGGGCGTTGTCGTGATGAAGAGAGTCATTAGCATACCCTTGGAGATAAGCGGGTTGATCCGGTGAAGGTCGCGAGAGAGGAACGACGCGGCAGCGCACGGCGTAGCGAGCGCCTCGGCGCTAGTGTTTTTTGGTTCACCTTCATGAGCTCCCACGTTATGGCCGATGAAGCCAGTGATGGCTAGGTACGCCAGAGGCATAGAGGCGAGTAGGCCAGCAAAGGCGAGAGGTCATCTGGGAAGAGCAATGAATCGTCGGCGCGGTGACCACCGCCAAGTGGAGAAAAGCGCGCCGAGGGCGTGGCGATCCGAAGACGCGAGTGCAAAAGGCCGGTGGCGGCGGTGGCTTCTTTCTCCGAGGCGACTGACCACGCGGCCATAGCGTGCGTGACGAAGTGGGCGACGAGGAAGGCGGACTCCACAGCGCGCCATGGCTTGCTCGGCAGGAGGAAGAACGCGAGCGAGGAGGACAGCGAGCGCCACGCAGCAAAACGCGAACGCTCTGGCGCGACAGCGTAGCTGCTGAGTGGTCCGGAATAAGCGGTGACTTGGCAGCGGCGTCACGCGTGCTGGAGAGCCCGTGTCACCCCTGTGAAGGCGGTGGATGACAAGGACGAGCGAGGCGACGAGGAAGACGAGGTTGACGGTGCTGAGGAGCGCGTGCTGCGGGCATGGTGAGAGGAAGAGGAACGTGAGCTGGTAATACAAATTGCAAAAATGGATAAAAATGATTGGTTGATTTTTGAGATTGGTAATATATATTGCTACGTACAATATATTTGGTTTTAATTCATACCGGAGAAGAAACCATAAAAACTTTTATAATCGGGAGAAATAGATGTTTGATCTTGTAGCACAATTTTCTTTTATTGCTTGACCTTCATATTTCGTTACTAATTTTATTTTTCGTAGCAACGCATGGGCATTGATCTAGTAACCTGTGAAGTAGTAGTATATCACTAGAGGAGAAACATAAGCTGACAAGCGAGGTTATCGTGATTGTGATTGAAGGATTGTACTGATCATACGAATACTTTGTGACTCAAATTATTATTATTGTCGAAATGTATTGTGATTGGTTTGATTGTCTGGAATCACAATCCAGATTACATGATTGTTAGAATTATGGCCCATTTTTATTTGTACTTGAGAAAATATCACAGCGAACCTATTTTTACTTGGGAAAAAAATTCAGAGTCAACAGAAGATTTGGTGGTTTTGATATCTTGCCTCCTACTGTGACATGATTCTAGCCCATTTAGATTTGTACTTGAGAAAAGAAATTCACTATCAACCTAAATTTGTTGGTTTTTGATATGTTCCCTTTTGTCACATATAGATAACTGAAGTCTTTCATGCCTTGACAGTTCCTAAAACCAGTACTTTGTGCATTTGGTCCTTAGTGTATGACTCAATTACTGTTTTTATTTTGGTTGCTCATACTCTAGTTATAGAATTTCCATATATATGTTGGCATTAGAGTTGAAAGTTGAAACTGAACTAACAGCCTCTCTGACCTAAACAGTCTACTGCAGATAATATATTGTAATTTTTTTTAGGAAGATCTTGTAATTTAATATTGATATAAATTACCTTCAAAACTTTTAGTTTAAATGTATCCTTTATATAGAACTTGGAGGATGAAAGATTTGTTACTGTTTTGGCTTGGATGACTATCTGTCAGTTTATAACAGCAAGTGAATTATAATTAAACGTCATCTGCAGTGAAATTTGGTTAATTTTACAACATTTCTTTGCCTGTCTTTGTAGCATTTCTGTACTACATATTTCGTTAATGTCAACCCAGTTCTGCCTGTTATCACCTAGTGTCATAACTTTCACTGCAACTCTTTGCTGAGGCATAGACATCAACTCAGCTGAAATCTGTGTTCACATTTGGCAAAATTGACTCGTGGACACTGTTCATTTGTGTCATTTGCACAAACACGTACAAAAGCCATATTTGGCTGAGACACAACAAAAACGCGAGCATTTGCTGCTGCACACCAATGGTTATTGTAATATTATTTTCAAATGAGGTCAGAGAAATCTGGAAAATGTTCATTTTGCCCATCGGTTGCGTTAGACCAACCTACACACATTCCACACTTATTTGCCTCCATCGTCTGGTCCCCACTCGTACCACCCACCCCCGCAAAGGAGGCGCATGCGCATCATGACAACAAGCTACAATGGTGCTTTTGCGACCAAAGGGCGAGCCCAGCATGTTCTAGGATCCTCATCGGCAACCCCATGGAGCGGCTGCAAGGTGTGCCAACGGCGAGGCATGACAAACGTGCAGATGTGGGGAGCAATGTTCACCACCTAGGCAAAGGCTCGGTGGCGACTAGCACACAAGGGAAGAAGCAGCACGGGAGCAGAAAAGGAGTGGGAGCAGCGGTAGTACTAGCAGAGTTGGAGCTTGAAGGTTGATGCTGGTGATGGAGTGCGAGTAGAGGAGGTGGCTTCGGCCAGCGGCGAGATGGAATTGACAATGGCACACTACCAATCCGAAGCCCACCGCTGCGCTCACTCGTGCCAAGGTGGAACCGATCAAGGGGAAGGCGGCAACGATGTGGATTCAGCTGGCGGCGAGGCTGATTCAATCGGTCCTCATGTATCCGTCGCTGATAGTGAGAGCAATTGAGTTTGGAGACGGCACCGGTGGAACCCTAGGCCATCCACACTAATACTCGATTATTGGCCAGATGGACCAGGCTGGCCCATTTCTTATTTCTGCTTGCCTGCTTTGTTCTTAGGATTGTCTCCTCTGCTTTCATCACTACCGCTTGACTCTAATTCTCAACAACTGCTACATCGCCAGCACCACCATCCCTTCCTCCCTTTCCACCTCCACCCCGGTGCCCACTTCTCTCCATTGCAGCTCCCATCAACCCCCATCCCTGCTCGCTCCCAGTAGCACCTTGACGCCCACATAGAGGAGCGAGGCGAGGGACAGTGATGACGAGTTACTTGGTGTCCTACTAAGAGAGAGGCCGACGATGGCGATGTAGGAAGTGTTGTGGATGAGGAGAGGACGAATCGATGGCGGGAGAGGTAGATTCGGCGGCAGGGGTGGCCCAATCAACGGAGGGAGAGAAGGGCTCAGCAGCGGCGAAGGTAGATTTGGTGGCAGTGAGGTGGTTTTGACAAAGGAGGAAGCAGATTCAGTTCGCAGCTACGGACTCCACTCCTAAGCTCCCACAAACCCTAAATGGTCCAATCCCGAACCTCCCTCTTTTCCGGCCGTTTGCTAAGTCGGCCACCGAGCACCCACCCAATCTCCTTTACTCTGCCTAATCCCGCCATGATTTCCTCTGCCTAGATTGCCTAGGATCAACTTTGACCACCCAGGCGGTGATGGCCCCTAGGGTGCCGATTTTGTGGAAATCATGGCAAAGACCCTCTGACTAGCACCTAGAGGCCAATTTATCGGCTGTAGGCGCCGATTTTTGAAACATTGAAGGCGAGGCCACGGTGAGAATCAAGAGGCAGAGATGGTCATAGTGATGCAGATGATGCAGAGATTGGTGGTCTAGAGCGAGCGGTAGCTCAACCTATGCGACAATGGAGTTGGCAGTGTGGGTAGTCGTTGGCACAACTACCACAACGAGAGCTTTGAGAGGTTGGTCGCATGGACTCTAGAGGGGATGGGGAGACTCACAGAGGTGCCAATTTCAGAATATTGTGAACAAGTGAGGTGAATTTTGGGCGGTGAGATTTGGGGAAAAAACTAGCGGCACTCACCGAGCGTAGCATCGACAGTGGCGCTGCAGCAAGGTTGCTGAGAGCTCCGGTCATGGAAGAGGAAGTTAGGGAGTCAGAAGGTTCCTTAGAAATTCGGCTGCAACATGGGCCGATTGAGGCATTGAACCAAGTAGCCAGGATTTCAACCACTGGACATTTCAGACATTTCCCAATCCTTCTCTCCTGTCTTAGCCAAAAATTATATTATAATGGCCAGTGTCCAAGAGCAAATGGTCATAATTTTGCAATGTCCATCGGCCAACTATGGTTTTTGCCGTGTTACACAAATGAACATTGTCCAGGAGCCAACTTTGCTAAATGTTTTGCTACCTCCATTTCACAATATTTTTCTGGTGCACATATCAAGGAGGCACAAAATTTAAGTAATTTTTAATGGAGTTGTACCATTCTTGCCCCGATAGTACAACTCTATCTAATATGTATAAATATGGTCCAATTCTATTAAAATTACTTAAAAATTGTGCTTCAACGCTACCGGACAAATATTGTGTGACGGAGGGAGTAGGACCAAGGCTAGCTTTCGAAAAGAAATGAAGTAGGCCTAGTAGCTTGAATATCATATTGGGCTGGACTAAGGTTGTGTTTGTTTAGGCTGGTCTTTGGAGGAGAAGTCTTGGACTGGAAGAAACTATTTGATTCTTTGGATTTGGATGAGGATGGCAATTTTTAAGTAAATAACAGTTAAGTTGTAAGGGTACCAGGAAGTGGGATTTTGAAGCTCCAGCCCGAGAAGCATCGTTTTCCTTGCTTCTCTCGCGTAGTGCAAATTGGTTAGAGCTTCTTCTCTCCGTCTGGCTGGAAAAATACTGTTTGTTTTGACTTATGGCTTATAGAGGTCTAGAAGCCAAATAAGCTCAAGCTTAAGCCTAAACAAACATACCCTACGTCTAGGGAATATGTCCCAAATGAAAGGGGTCTGACACCAACCATCTGCCCCTGCACGGCTTTTCCTGTCTAGTAATCTGCATGACATTAGATATGGACATGAACTAGAGAAAGAAAACAGAAAAATTGAAAGAAGACAAACCAAGAAACGCACAAATCTCTGTTGCTAAAATTTGTTTTTCTTGTGAGAATCCAATGTATTTCATCCAGTTCAAGTTGGTTTTGCTGCCTAGCTTGTATGACATTTATTTTGTCATACTTTCTGTTTGTAGTAGTCATCGTTCTAAATAAAGGCCATTTACAAGGTAAAGGTAGCCCATCCATTACGTTAAACTAAATTTAAAGGTTCAGCCGATATAAAGGTCCATTTGTACAGTTTAACGGGCGTTAAACATTTACTAGGGCCGTTTTATAGTATAAATCTCTGTTCTCATCAGAAGCACAGAACATCCAGTATGAAGCATTTAGCACACATAATTTAGTTAAATCTTCCCCTTTCTGCCGCTGCCATGAACAATTGCTGGTAGTTTTGTTCTGTGTAGGAAAGATGTATTAGATGCTTATTTTATTACTGTATAAATAGATATATAATCATCTTACTTTAATTACTAAAACCATGTATAAGGCTGTGTAAAAGACAGTTTACAGTATAAACACTAAAAGGTGGGGTGACTATCCGGTTACCGTTTATCGTTATTCAGCAGCACCAATTGCTGCATTTTTTAATCAGCACTTTAATGGCCTATTGTACATTTGGTGATATCTCATATGCTTTCTGTTAAGGTGTTATTTACCTTGTGAATTTTATTTTAAAATTTTCTTGCAGGCACCATATGTGGATCCGAGGACAAAACTGCGTTACGCTGATCCAGAGGTGTTCAAGCATGTGAGAATGCTTCCTGATGAATATGTCCAAAGGTATTTGTCCTTGAGAAATGCAGCAGTTGTACTGAGATAATAACTATTGTGGTGCTACCTGGCAATACCTTTTGTTGAAGAAAATGTTCTCCTGACTGTTGCGCTCTCACATGAATAGTCTGAATGCAGACTTGTGGTCCTCACTCAACCCTGATCATTTCAAACAGATGTTTTCCCCTTTGTTGTATTTTGTTAGTTGTGCCTCTATCGTTCGAATGTCATGTTATGTTCTTCTATACTGATGTTTGAGGATCGAATCTGTTGTCCACCGGCCAGTTTTTCCTCATTCAACATGCGCGTGCCGTTGACCATTCACCCGAATATCAGCGAATATCAATATGGTAGTCTTTGTCGATTACAAAAAAAAAGTCATTCATGAATATTATCAGCAACTATGTGCAGGTCCACTATAGTGGATTTTTTTTTCTTTTTGCTCCACAACGATCAAGATCAAATGAACCAGCATGTACCAAGTTTTTCCGACTTACGGCCTATTTGGACAGGGAGGATTTGGTCCAAATCCTCTCTGTTAGCAATATCGCAGATAACGTACAGCGTTTGCAGGCAGGGCTTTTGGTTATCTGCCACTCCTCATATTGTTATTCGTTAAAATACCACTCGGGCCCACTGTCATAGACACAGAAGGTCCTACATGTCATTGAGACAGGAGTGGCATTTTAACGAATGGCAATATCAGGGGGGGCATATTACCAATTTTTTCTTTGCAGGCAATAAGGCCGCAACTAGAGATGGCAATGGGGACCCGTTCCCCGATCCTCGGCGAGTATTGGAAGAAATCGTCCCCCGCGGGAATGAAAACGGAGAAAATTATTCCCCCGTCGGAGATGGCAGGGACGGAGACGGGGAATTTTTTCCCCCGCGGGGACCCGGTTGGGGATCTAAATTTAGTTTAGTCCATTTTAGTTATTAGATTGCAAACATATTATCTAGCCCATCATATTCACATTTTCATAAATGGGACAATATAATCTTCAATGAATACATGCAATCTTTTTTTTCTTGTCTATTGATATGATTTTAGAGTTAAAATGGCTATGAGAGCTCTTCTCTTGTATGAAATTTTCGCGGGGATGGGTCCCCGACGGGGCCCCGATACCCGAACGGGGATGGGGATGGGGGGATTTTCTCCCCCGAGACGGGGAACGGGGATGGGGACGGGGAAAATTTTGGATCGTGGGGACGGAGGCGGGAGGCACTCCCGTGAATGGCCCGCTGGTGCCACCTAGCAGTAGCTACTGACCGACGATGCCGCATCAGACCCAGCGTCGCGATGACCGTCGGTAGAATGAGCGTCGGGTGCACTCTACCGAGCCGATGGCGATGTATCACTATGGTGTCTTGCCACCGCCGATGGGCGATGTATGAGGAAAACATTAGTCCAGTAATACTTAATTCGTTGGTTTTCAGTGATGTGTCTATGATATGTGGGTCCATCTGAGTGTATGACAGTGAGTCAGGGTGTTATAAGGTGAATCACGGATTTTAAAGAGTGTCGTTGGCGCCAATCTCCCGATGTATGAGTGTGAGGTGTGCTGCTGCTGGCCAATTTACTATTTCTCTCTCTGTTTTTTTTCCAATCTTGATGGTGAACAGTATCTATGACTACATTTCTGGCAATTAGATTAAACAATTATTCTGCCATAGGGTACGAAATCTGCAGGATTGAAAAATTGCGAAAAAATGCGATTATCTTACGTAGGGTTTGGCGTAGGATGATCGTGTGTAGCAGGTTGAAATTCAATGCAGCGTCGATTGTCGTAGGTAGATGATCATGATTGATAGTCTCGATAGAGCTTCGTGCCGATAACGTGTCGTAAAACATAGTAGTTCAACTGTGTGCGATCAATCAACACAGCGATGCAATCACAACGACAATAAAAGAAGCATACAAAATATATGAGGATAAACTCTCTCGCTTTATTAGATTAATTCTTGTATACGAGGAATACTTAATATATAATAAAAATAATAAGAGATGAGTTTGGATTCGTCTACATATAAGGAATAGAGTCTAATCAAATACAGTTACGAATATTTTATCTTATAACAAGTAGAGCGATGTTTCTAATTTTTCAGCGTATTATTTGTGTATTATTTAGTATTTTTTTAAAAAAAAGATTCACCAATGTGAAGACTCTGCACGCGATCTCCACCGTTCGCTTCGGATTGGGAGGGCAAGGCAGCCACGACCCGCCGCCACCACTCGCCAGCAGCGACTGTATCCCAGCCAGGAGAGGCGACGGCGGCCGCCCCATGCGGAAGCTGGGGCTCGGATGGTCATGATGATGAGGTCCGCGGGGACGCATGCCGTACTCCCGCCGCTGGCATCCCGCATCCCCGGCGTCCTCCTTGTCGGCAGGGGAAGGTTCTTGCCGCGCGCTCCCGGCGTGCGGCCGTGTCGCGCGGCGAGCTCCGCATCCGCCGGAGGTTATCTTCCTCCCCTTTTCAGGTGAGCGGAACGAGATAGCTAGGCTGCGTGATGTTCTTGGAACTGTTGGGGGTACTGGTTGATGTGCGGTTTCGTGGTTCTCACGCAGCGTCGCGCCGATGATGGACTGGACGGACAACCACTACAGGACGCTCGCGCGGCTGATTTCGAGGCACGCGTGGCTGTACACGGAGATGGTGGTCGCCGAGACCATCGTGCATCAGAAAGATAACTTGGTGAGTGTCTCTTGCCAATTTTCTTGATTCCGTCAAGCCGTGTGCAGCTTTGGGTTAACTAAATGACTTGAAGATAACTATTGTGTTGTGTCGACATTGGTTGTATGATTGATGATGATAAATCTGGTAGCTGTATTTTAGTCCTAGATGTTCTTCAATGTTCATTCGTTTATCCCTCTGTAAATACGTACTGGACTAGTTAAGGAGTAACACTAATCATTGCTCCAAAGAAGGGAACCCTGCCATTCAGTAGCGCTAAAGCAATATGAGTTGATCGTTGGTCCACGATTCAATATACTAGTTTATGCGAATCTTGGGTGAATTAGTTAAAGTTGAAGAAAACAAAAATTTTCGAGGTTGGTGTACTTTTATTCATATCACTAATTAGTAATTATGGTGCAACTGCTGAAAATTTAAACTTCAAAATTTCAGCCTTAATTTAAATTGCTGATTCCACAAGTCAAGTACTGCCTCTGCTCTGCTCTTTGCCTTGCACCTTGTATTATTTTTCCATTTTCCTTGAGTTATCTCAAGTACCTCTTCAGTCACTTACCAGAATCCTTCTCAGTTCTCACTGTAGTGTTCAACTTAATATTGCTGGTAGGGTCTTTCCGGAGTCAGAACCTATAATGGCATGCTGTTGATCCTCACTGCCTGCTGCATATTCTATTTCAGAGATTAGTCTGTTTAACTTTGACAGATCTAGTTCTTTTCCTCTGCCATCTCAGCGTACACATATGTAGAAGTATAACCACAAATTAACGCAAAATAGAAAAATGAAAGGACATCACCATTGTTTTGGACAGTCAGCTCTTCCTCAAGTTAAATATTTTGGTTTAGTAAAAAATTCAACTCCCTGTCGTTCATTGTAGTGAATGCTGAATGAGCACCTGAAAATTCTTCATTATAGCATTCTTTAAGTCATATTCAAATAGCTGGAATTACTATAAATATGTTTTCCATGTGGTTTAGTTTCACTGTGGGTGATCAGGCAGCTATGAGCTTTCTAGGTCTTTCTAGGTGGCAATTGACACATGCTATGGGTGATGGCTATTTCGTTGGTGAATTTGTCACTATGTCTTCAATTTTGATTTATTATTTATTCCTAGCAATTGTACTTTTGTTAAATAAATATAGCTATAAAATGTTTTCTACAACATATGAGGTCACACGACTCCCATTATATGCATCTAATTATATTTTTGGGCAAAATTGATAGATTTAACAATTTATTGTCACAACATGCAGGATAGATTTTTAGCATTTCCTGCTGAACAGCATCCTATTGTGTTGCAAATTGGTGGAAGTAATCTGGACAACTTGGCGAAGGCAACTAAACTGGCAAATGCTTATTCATATGATGAGATCAACCTAAAGTAACAATGTCACTCAAATATTATCTAATCATGTAGTATATTCTATTATTTCATACAATTCACACTTTTTTTTTTGTTAGTTGTGGCTGCCCCAGTGGGAAAGTTGCTGGTCATGGTTGCTTTGGTGCTCGTTTAATGTTTGATCCAGAGGTTTGCTCCTTGAATTAACATAGCAAAACCACAATGTAATATGAATTTGTTCTTTCTCCTCCCTTATTCAGTGTTGATTCAATTTTCTGAAGTTTGTAGGGGATGCTATGTCAGCTATTGCTGCCAACTGTGATGTCCCTGTCAGCGTTAAATGCAGAATTGGTGTTGACAATCATGACTCTTATAAAGAACTATGTGAGTTTTCTTCAGAAACCTTTGATTTTCCAATAAAATAACTTTATTAGGCTTCTCATGTTCTAGGAATGAAAATCCTGTGTTGAGATTTACACTCCTTTGGATAATACATTTATGCCAAAAAAAATAAAGCAACAATGGGTAGCTGCAAACTGCAATATGATTTTTATATATGGGTAGAATAGGTTGGCCTATACCGGAAGTTCAAAAAAAAAGTAATGATGCAGCAGTTACTGATATATGGTTGTATTTTTGTCACGAGAGAGGTCGGACAATAATGACTTGAGATAGAACGGCGAAAGGTGAAGGAGCGCATTGATTGGGAGGAACGGATCTAGAATAGCCGGCCAAAAAGGGAAGAGCACAAACAGGAGTTAGGGTCTTGGGGATATTTCTTTGCTATTTGATTGCTTGATGAAGAGAGATGGCAATGCAGTGATTATGTAAGCGGCCACCTAAGAAAAATACCTAATGCAAGTATGCAATCAATAAACTAAAGATAAGATCATATCCAAACTATCATAATATAAAGATATGCATTGAACCAACTATGAGGATATGCATGCATGCTACTGACTCCTTGCCTCAGCTGGGCCTAAGGGGTGGCTGCTGCTTCTTGTGTGCAGCGCTCCCAATGGGCTTAACTGGCTGCATTTGTTGGCCCACAATCGTGACAACTTTCTAGCAGAGTAGCTGTAATTGTTACTGGTCAGTGTAATTTTACATGTCTGAGTGTGATTTAGACTTAAATGTTAAATTTGTTGGAAGAAGCGTTATTAGTATTGCACACTTATATTATGTAGGCATGGTACCGTAAAAAAAAAGCTTGGATTCCTGTTAGTTGTTGCCCTTAAATGCACCACTAGTCCAATTGCTTCTTGACCTAATCCAGCCGTTTAATATTCCCAAATCAAAAGATTACTTGAGAACTTCTAACATCAGGGGAGAGTCTCTGAATATATTACATCATAGCCTATTCCAAATTCACGTACTGCATGTAATGTCACCTTTGAATGACATAATATAACTACTGCGTTTCTGTAGGACTTCCCAGCGATCACCGGCACTGGAAAAACTTTGCCATCACAAGAACACACACACACACGAGCTGGAACCAGAAGATGACACAGGCTATTTGGTGCTGTTTCCAGTACTTCTTTTCTCCTTGCATTACTCATCTTTAAGTAGGAAAAAGGTACAGACTTAATAAGGAAAGCAAGCTACAAACTTGGTAAGAAAAGATACAGATTACTAAGGAAAGCAAAAACTTGGTAAGTAATTTTCCCACCAATTCAGGAGCTAAACTAGGTAACCTATGCGCATGCCATTTTTGGATGATCTGATCAAGGACCTCGACGCGCACTGATTTAACGCGCCGCGATCGGCTGCCTCCAAGATCGCAACAGCCCCTCTTGATGCAACTCCTCCACGCCACGACGCGGCAAGCTGCAGACCGACTCAAACGCATGCATACCCCACAACTCGGATCGCCACATGATCAGCACATAACGCACTCACGCCACCAACTACGCGCTATTCCCAACAATCTCCCCCTAAACTCAGCGCCACCGTCCCGCACTCACAGGAGCGTCGCTTCCTCGTCGGCGCTAGCGAGCAGGGCCTCCTCCTTCTTCGGCTTGCGGCAATCCCGAGCAAAATGGCCACGAACGCCACAGTTAAAACACCTCCCGATTGTCGACTTGGATTTCTGCCGAGCACGCCACTTTCCGCCGTGAGTGGTGAGCTGGTCATCGCGCCGTTCGCTGGCATGAGTGTGCCGCCGAACGCTCGTCAACGCCTTGACCGCCTAAGCGCCTCCTCGAACGCCATCGTCTCGGCGTCGCAGAATTGTTCGATCCGCCACCGCAGATACTGACCGATCGGGGGCGATGTCGAGAGCTTCTTCACCATGGCGGCGTCGTCGGCGTTGAGCCAAGATCGGGCGTACCTCGCCGCCATGCGCCGATCTTGCAGCGTAGTCGTCCGGCTGCTCCCTCCGCCATGCATAGCTTGTCGAACTCGCCCTTGAGAGTTGAAAGGCGAGCCGCCTTGACGCGATCGGCGCCGACAAACCTCGTCTTGAGGCTGTTCCATACCTCCTTCGCCGTCGTCTTCGTCGAGACTTGCATGAGGATGTCCTCCGGTAGCGCTTGGAGAAGCTGCGCCCTCGCCGTCTTGTTCTTCCGCTCGTCCACCGCCACACCTTCCGCAGGAGACACAGCCTCCCAGAGGCCCTGGGCATCAAGGATTGCCTCCACCTTGATCGCCCATGCCGTGTAGTTCGCCGGCGAGAGCACCGGGTAGGACAGCGACACCGTGCTCCCCCCGGCACCGTGAGGGACCATCGCCATGGCCACAGGTAGGATCTTGAGGCTCTGATACCACTTGTGAGACTTCCCAGGCGATCACCGGCGCTGAAAAAACTTTGCCATCACACACACACACATGATCTGGAACCAGGAGATGACACAGGCTATTTGGTGCTGTTTTCAGTACTTCTTTTCTCCTTGCATTACTCATCTTTAAGTAGGAAAAAGGTACAGACTTAATAAGGAAAGCAAGCTACAAACTTGGTAAGAAAAGATACAGATTACTAAGGAAAGCAAAAACTTGGTAAGTAATTTTCCCACCAATTCAGGAGCTAAACTAGGTAACCTATCGCATGCCATTTTTGGATGATCTGATCAAGGGACCTCGGCATGGCGCATGACGAGCAGCGCAGACGACAGCGGCTGCCTCCAACAGATCGCAATAGCACCCCTCTGCATGCAACTCCTCCACGCTCGTCGTGACAAGTCTGAGACCGATCAAACGCATGCATTCCCACAACTCGGATCGCCACACGATCGACGATTTCACGCCACCGACTCACGCCAAGACGCACACGCCTTGGGTTTATTCCCAACAGTTTCAATGTTTTATAGGCCCAAAATGGCCATCTAGTGCCATGATTATTTGGGCTGAGATCCACTCCCCACCCCACATCTGCATACACACCCAAAAAAAAAAAGTGGCTGGCAAATATTTGGCAGAGAAATCAGAGAATAGATTGTTTCTTTCTTGCTTGCCCTGATCAATACAATGAACTCCAATATATAGAACTAACTTATCTTGCCATCCAAGATTAGGACTCCTTAACATGATACGTACTCAACTATTACTACATCTCTAACTTGACTACCCTACTAAACTCTTTCGTGCACACTGCAATTGGTGTTGCCTTGCTTGGCCAATGTCCACAACAGTTTCTTGGAACGTTTGTTTATCCTTTGCATTCACTAAGTGAAAATAAATAGGGTGTTTGGTATTGTTATCACGGCATCGCCTAGGCGACGTCTAGGCATCCCGGCGTATGGAGGGGCTTGCCATGGCCCAGCGCCTCACCTGGAGACGGCTAGGCGGTCGCTGGACATCGAGCGAGTGCTGAGCATCTGGCAGCGTTGTGGCAATCGACTTGATTGAAGGCAGGGGATAAGAGGATGGGAGTCATGAGATAGTCAAGGGCCAAATTGTGTGGAGAGGAGTCGAGGACTGGAGGCTGAGTAACCTAGAGCACCGCTGCTGCTAGGCTCTCCACCTCCACCATGCCGATAATCCCCTCCACCTTCGCCACCACCTCTACCGCCCCCCCCCCCTCGCCAGTTGCCAGCAGGCAGCAGCTTTTCTAAGGGCGACGTGGAGGCGACCGCCATCTGGACCGCAGTGAGCCTCTTGCACCAGCTTCCAACCGTTAGCAGTGCTTGGAACAGCGGCAGAGGGCGAAGGCAAAGGGGGGAAGCAGAGGTGCTGTGCGGCGGAGTGGGGGAGTGGCGGGTGGAGGCAGGAGGCGGTCGACATGTGGCCATCGCCAATGGTAGGGGCATTGCTCTCCTCACTTATTGCGGGCGTGGGTGATTCCTTCCGTCAGGGCTGGGGTGTGGTGCGGGTGCAATAGGTTTCTCTCATTTGTGAGTGTGTGCATGGGTAGCAAAGCTGTACTCGGATTCTTACCTGACCTGCACCGGGGGCTTACCCTGGCTGACGTGTGGGCCATCCTGGTGAACTTATGGACGCCCAAGGTTGGCATGGGTGCGTGGTGATGTTTATCATAGGAGACCCTCAATGACGTGCTACTGCTTGTTATAAGAATCCGAGTTGCCATGTCCCCTAACTGTCACCTAAGCGGGTGCCTAGGCATCCAGGTGCCCCGAAGGTGACTCACCTCGCCGGGGCGCCATGATAACCATAGTGTTTGGATAGGTTTTTGACTATTGGTAGACTTTTGGTTAGCAGCTGGCTATGATTTAAAGCTTGCTCTTTTTGAGGATGTTAGGTAAAGGGGTTCCTGTTCGTGGGTATATTGAATTCTATTTAATTGAAACAATCTTGTGGGAGCAGTATTGTGTTATTAAAGTTGACAAAAGAGTCTTGTATCACACGATTCAAGTTTCTTGTCATGCTGCAGAGGGATAGTTTCAATGATTTCCTCATTCATGTTATGTGCTAAATAGCTTCAATGATCTCATTCCTTCTGGTTTCATTTCTACCTAATATATTTTTTTATGATGTTATCTTTTCAGTGTTGTAGGTTAAATCTTTTGAAATTTGTAGTTAAATCGCTTTTTTAAAGAACATGTTCAATTGGTTGTTGCAGGCTTGCAGCTAGAACTATTATTGCTTGTCATGGTTTTCCATTCTCTTAGGAAGTCTGTTTGTCTTGATGGTTAATATTCCCCTGTTGCACTGATGTAGTGGCATGTTACAACATATTATATACTTGTCTAACTTTTCGGTACTTCGACTTGTTTTCACCAGGTGAGTTTGTAGATAAGGTTGTTTCAAAATCACCAACTAGGCACTTCATCATTCATGCTCGCAAGGCATTGCTTAGTGGCCTCAGTCCTGCGGAGAATCGGAAGGTTCCTCCTTTGAAGTATGTTTGATCATGACAGTTTTGCATAAAAGAATATCATTGAAGATTTACATAATAGCACCATTTATATCTCTAAAGAGAAGTCATATGCATAAACTATACTCCCTTTAGTAAAAAAAAAATTAGTGTCAACCTAGAATGTGTGTAGTCAAACTATATTAACCGACTAACAATATTTCTGTGAATGTCTAGATTGGCCATATGAAAATGATATGAGCTTATTTGTATCGAAAATACTTTCACAATACTATAATTTAATAGGTTTTACAAGTATATTACATTATATATTGGTGGTCAAAGTTTTGTTTTGGAGACCATGTCTGCTGCCAAAATGACTCTTATTTGTAACCAGAGGGGGTAATAAATATGTGGTATTGAGCAGGGTTTCAATTTCTGGATTTGCAAAAATAATAATAATAATAATAATAATAATAATAATAATAATAATAATGGACCCACAGCAATATCAGTTCCTGGCTGGTTAGTGGTAGGAACCGATTTTCTCCTAGGTAGCCACAATTTGTCAAATTTAAACATAAAATTTGAATTTCACAGGTTATTGCCTAGAATTACTGGTAATCAATTCAAATTAATTTTTTTTAAAGTTTAAAATTTTAAGTGTTCCAGACTGGAAATTTTTCTGGTTCCCACGGAACTGGCCGGCCACCGCTGGGATTTTTATCCTTGGAAACAAGCACTGTTGTGGCTCTTTCCATGTATTGTCTCCTCCTGGCCAACTTATTGGAATATTCAGATTTCAGATTCTTGTGTTGGTACACTACTGATTTTTAAGTCCGTCTTACATATCCAATTTGTACAGTCGAAAAATCAATTTTACTAGTGTTTGAATTCTGATAAGTCATTTCTAGCATTAGCGCCTAGTAGAGAATGCTATGTTGGAAATTTGATTCAGACATTCCTTTGTTAAAAATGTTTTTCTTTATTTCAGTTTTTGGATGCTTAGAATAGTTTTAAGGTTTCCTAATCCACATCATTTACTGATTTACAGATATGAATACTACTTTGCTTTATTGCGGGACTTCCCAGAAGTACAGTTTACTCTAAATGGAGGTATAACTACTATTGATCAAGTAAGCTACTGTCTTACAATTGAAATCTTTTCTTTTATCTGCAGACAAATAGGTCACACTGTCAATGGACAATTGATTGTCTTGCATTCTAATTTTGTTGCTGGAATTTTAGAAGTTACCATTTTATGACCACATCGAATAGCGAGGTCATCTGTCCAGATTAGGTCTAACTTGATGTTAGTGGTATTCTACTATCATCTTCAATATGCTTTGGACTTGGTATTAGATATATATGCAGAGAACTAGCTCCTGTTGTGAGCTCATTTTACATGGCTGAGTCCAGACATTCTCCTAATAAATACCACTGTTGTGAAAAGCAGCCAACTCGACCAATTAGTCGGCTGATTAATCGGTGACAGTGACTAAACTGTTATGAATAGTTTAATCGGAGTGCAATTAACGCAGTCGAACGATTCATTGACCACATAATCCGATTAATCGACCGTTTTCCAATTAATCATCCGTTTTTCCCATTTAATCACAAAAATAGCTTATTTTTATTCACTAAATACGATAAATTAGTTTATAATATTGTGTGATAGTGTTCATAGTATGTATCTTGTTGATGAAGTATAAACAATGAAATGTAAAACATGTTTTGTAGAATGATAATCTACAATAACTTTGGGTAACTAAAATATTTCTAATTAATTCTAAATGTAAATAAATATATTAATAAGAATGCATAATCATCTATTAAATTCCGATTAATCAGTCATATTGCGATTTGTCCATCAAGCGCATACCCTTTTTCACAACACTGGTAAATACATTACTGTCCCAATTACATAATGTTGACATCTGAACCTTGTGGGACTTTAACCTCTTATCAGTTTGAATGAAAATCTTTTGTTTTGTTGCAGGTTAGCGCATCCATAGAACAAGGCGCACATCGAGTTATGGTTGGTCGGGCTGCATATAATAAGTATGGTCTTTCATTAGAAACCATATGTTTCTTCCAATTCTTTGATGCTTTCGAACTTGCAAACTAAAGTGGAAAATTGGACGTATTTTTGCTCTGAAACTTTCAAACTACATTGACCACGATAGTTTTTCCTTTTCTGGCAGAAACTGCATTGAGTTGTAACTCGCATGTCAGTTATTGTCTTTAATAATTTCCTTTTTTGTGGATAACTTTTCCAGTCCATGGAACATGCTGGGGCATGTGGATGGTGAAGTTTATGGCATGCCAACAAGATGCTCTTCTCGTCGCCAGGTTTAGCATTAATGATGGTCTTGCTTTAAGCTTTCAGCTATTTCTTCTAGGAAAAAGTCCAATTTTCAACCCTAAACTCTGGCTTCAGTTAGATTTCAACACTGAACTCCACAACCATTTGAAACACAACATTGAAGTATTAAAACCGTATACTTCACCCCCTTCTGCAGTCCAGTCCTGTTTTGATGCCACGTGTCAGTGGTTTTCACATGTGAGTGTTGATGCCCGTGACCGCCAGCCTCTTCCTCCTCAAGCTGCTGATATTTTCTGTGCCACATGCTCCCTTGAGCTTGCTCACTCCCTGTTGTTCAGGATTGAAAATCGAACTGAGGCTAGAGTTCAGGGTTGTAAATTGGACATTTTTGTTTCTTCTATTAACTGAACTCTTTGTTTTAGATCATTGAGAGCTACCAGGTTTACGGTGATTCTATAATTGGACAGTATGGTCCCAGCAGACCAAATGTGAGGCAACTTGTCAAGGTGTGAGTTACATTTTGTTGACTTAAATATCCTATTTTCAGTTTTATAATCAAATGGAGCAGTGGCACTCCGGAGTAGACGAAAACTCAAGTCTTGAGTCTCCCATTTACACAAAATATTCTTTCTTTCTTTCTTTCTTTTTTTAAGTTTTGTCCATTTTGGATACTTTCTTTTACCTAGTAATATGATAGAACTTGATGTGCAGTGTGCACCATAGTGTATTATAGCTTTGTAATTCACTCAAGAATTGTTAGCTTTGTTTGCTTCTAGAGAATGGTACTGTATGCCTTCGATATGAATTAAGAAAATATATATAACACACCGAATAAAATTTGATGAATACATTTTCTATCATCAGGCAGTTTTATTTTTTTGCCCTGATCTCATCAACTGCTTAATTAAGATGTAGCAGTTGCAAGTTCATTTGCTTTTCAAGGTATAAACAGTAAGTCCAGCTGTACCATCACAATGCCAGACTTAATGCGATTGCTACCTCTATTTGCCTTTGCCATCTTTTTTACATTTGATATTATGCAAGCATATAGTTCCTTAATTATGGATGAGAGAATCACTTCATTTTGACACAGCCACTGCTAAACTTATTCCACTCGGAATCTGGCAACAGCCTGTGGAAACGCAAGGCCGACTCTGCATTGTGTCATTGCAAGGTAAGTTAACAAAATTGGGAAATTCGTTGGTGACCAGGGGTTGCCACATCCCCATTTGCAAAAGGTTCCAAAAATTCAAACCTGAAAGTTCCAAATATTGCTAAAATTTTTTGTACATTTAGTATACATAAAGTTGTGCAAACCTGCAAAAATTCAGTGTCAAATTCGTCCGTAGTAGGCTGGTACAGAGGACCAAAAAAGAGTAGTCAATCCTACACTACTCATATGCCCTGAAAGTACTGCTTGTCCTTTTTGACTCTCAATGCCAGGGATGAATTTGATATTTAAAATCTGCAGGCTTACATAACTTTATGTGTACTATATACATGAATTTTTCTGGCATATTTAAACAATGCACAGGCCTTTTTGATGTGTATACCCTATTGCATTATTATGGAAATTTGGCATAAGTGTAAATGAAATGTTTTCTTCTTAAAGATCTGAATCAAATAACCACCTCAACACATCTTGGGATTCTTTTTAAAATGTAACTTCATTACCTAAAACTTGTAAGCTATTGGTTTTATGTTGTTCAGTTCTGTTTAAGAGTATTAAATCAATGGTAGGTGCACAAGTATGCAAAATTGGTCCCTTGTGAATTGTTATTTGTCATGCCCGCATTATGTCAATGTAATTTTATGCATGCACACCTTATTCGTTTTCCTCTTTTACAATGTAGTTTTGAAAAAGCTATTTACATGGCAAACCATTAGTTACAAAAAAAATTTCCATGCAGACTTACTGACCTTTGACCGACACTAGCATTGTATTTTTTTTCTTGTGAATTAGTTCTTAAATGGTAAACCCTAAGTTGTGAAACTTGTTATGTGTAGACACTTGAATCATTCTTAGAGGAGACTCTTGACGCAATACCGGACTCTGTCCTTGACGCCCCAATAGTCAAGGAGCCACCCAGTAAGGAAGGATATTTCGCTGATGTGGATTCTTTGTTGCCGCCAAGATATACAACACTGACCAACGGTAGCTATGAAAATCTAGCGCTTGTAACTGCATCCACTTGAGCTACTAAAGTTTTCAGATAGAGCTAAAAATATAGAAAGCTGAAGCCTGCATGATTCCCTCCAAGGATAGATACGTGGAAACATCATTTACTTGTAACTGCCAGAACTACACCAGTTTTCAGGGGGCGAAATGTCCCTCACTCATCTGTTATCTTTGTTATATGTCCATTGCCAATATCCCGGCTAACATGGCTAACTGTATGTGCCATTTATTCCAAGTAATAGAGTTTATCTAGAGCATTTCTTCTGAGAATTTTCGATTAATAAATTTTTACATGGTTCGGTTTTTCTGACGGAAGGAGATGGAGGCAAAATCTGTCATTCCATTGTAGTTATGGTTGAGGAGCACAACTTCCTGCAGATATCTTTTGGGAAAATTTGATTTCCATTTGCCATATGCATGGTTCCATTTAAGGTTTCATTTTTGAAATCTCTATTATGTTACTGCAAGTGGTTACAGCTTAGAATAGCATGTTGCACGTCCTATCACTACTGTGGGCTATGGCTTGCAAAAACTCTAAACTTTGATACCAGTTCTGCCGCTAGGAATTCCATTTTCACTACCCATGTTACTGCTCAAAAAAGCTTTTCTAGTGGCCGAATAGGCGTCCGTAGTTTGAAAGAATCCTTAGGGCCTGCTTGGGAGTTCTGAATTTTTTCCCTTCTTGTAAAGGAAAACCATACACAAATTACCAGTGAAATCAAAACCCTAGAGGTCAAGCCTATTTGGGAGAAAAACTGAGTGGTACCAGATTTTTTCCAATGCCAGAACGGTCAGCCCGCGCATACCGCAAGTCCTGCATCTTTGCCAAGATTTGTGAGTTTACCAACATCACCTCCTGCTTGACATCTTACTCGCCAGTTTCCAGCAAACTGTCGAGAGCAGCATCACTTCAATTTTTTTATTCTTCTTCATTCCTGCTTTACCTGCAATCTCAACTACAAAACCCTCCATACAAGTAGGGTTGCTTTCCCAATTCATACCGTCTTTCATACAGTACCAACAAATTGAGCTTGTTGTTCGTCACCAACTACATCCATCATTAGAAGTCTGTTATGTTTTCAACAAAAGAGGTGTATCCCAAACATCCATCATCTACAAGTCTGTAATCCCTAAGATCTAAGTGCAATATAAGATAAACATAAGCTAACCAAACTAGACAACCTGCTATGGTTCAGCACCTCAACTAAACAGGTTCAGAGATCAACATTACAAAAACAAAAGCAGCTTCAAACCAAACTGACAAATCAGACAAGTTAATTTCACCAAAAGAATTCCGGATTTGCACTGAACCCCAAGTTTTCATTCCAAATCCGCATTTTGGCCATTCAGCACATCCATTTGGTATCTAATACATGGGTAAAAACATTCACAAAGAAGTATAGCTGTCCAGGCACTGTCAAGATACAGAAATAGCAAAGCCCTATTTTTATTCATGCAGTAACTAGATATAGAGGCAAAAGCAGACCAAGATCATAATGGATGCTTTGTCATCATACTCATGGCGGCGACGGTGGTGCTTCTGGTAACATTTCTTCTTTGCATCATCCAAGTCATCATCATCCTACAAAACAACATCAATAAATATTTAAGGTAAATGACAAAGACCTATTCTTAACAGTAGGAGATTGCAATTTTGTGTCAGCAGCAATATGCAGCAAACTGGTGGTACAAGAAAACTAGTGCTAGCATAAGTTTGAGAACTTATCAGTGTAGTATATCAGTGTAGTAAAGATTCAGAATTGCAGAAAAGAAAAACTACAAGCAAGACAGTGAGGGTTTTCACAGATCATGCCAATCCTATTGTCAATCAGTATAGATGTAACAAGTCAAACTGCACATACATAACTGAAGATTCATCAACTGTTAGTGCTAGAACTATAACAAGGCAGGGGGATTTCAGAGAATGAAAGCTGATCTAGTCTCAAGTGACTAGATCTAAAATTTATTTGAGATCTCAAGTGACTAGATCTGAAATTTTGTACCCAAAAAATCTCAAGCTGATTTGGTCTAAGTGAGGAAAGGTGAGGCCTAGATGATCTGGATGGAGAGAGGAGAGCGGTGAGTCCTAGCAAATTTGTACATAGATGATCTGGTTGGAGGAAGGAAAGGTGAGGCCGATGAAGTCACCGAGGTGTTTTCTAAGCTGAGTCGAAGAGAAGCTGGCAAGATGTTGGGGTCGCGACACCGTCGCTCTCAACGTCGGACCATCGTCGCCGCCACTATCAAGATGAACCTGGTAATTGGGGAGAGATGAGGCTAGATAGCTGGTGATTGAATCAAAATCAAATAGAGGGATGACGTAGGGGAGTTTGCCGTCGCGCTTGCTGTCATCGCCGATGAAAGTTGTAGCCACAATCATCGTTTCTGCCGTCGAGATCGTCATCGTTGTCTAGGGAGTCATCTTCTAGGGTTCCTCGCGAGTCGACGACGCAACCCATGAGCGAGAGCGAACGCGATATCTGTCGGAAAAAAATCGCCTCCTCTACCGAGTATATTTTTCCGTCTGCCGTGGCTCAAACCAAGAGTAAAATTACTGGATCATCGGCCCATCGAAGCAGAACTTTAAACCCAGACCTAGAAAACTTTTCAGGCCGATATTTTACACTGGTTTTGGGCTTAAAACTAGCCTTCCAAGCAGGCCCTTAGCGGTAGATCAATTTTCGATACTGGTTTCCTAGGTTGTACCTCATCTTGCTAGAATGGGCGATGCTATAGTGCTAATTCATATTTGCATTTTCGCATGCCGTACGCATCTTACGAGAATGCACCATCTTATACTTGGCCGGTAGCTGTTTGTGTTAGAACCTTCATGAATAGGTTCATATTTGCATTTTCCTTGGAAGAAGTGCTTAAACTTCTGCAAAGAAACTAGATAAATTAATCAAAGGCCTCACAATTAAGCTGGATTTTGAATAGTCACATAAGAAATGTAACACTCGCCTAACCAAGTTATCAGTGGCGGAGGTTGATGGAGGCCAAAGACTAGACTTGATGGATGCACCGTGTTGCTTGATAAACTTTTCATGGGTCCTGAATGGTCCACATGCGTGCATGCAGGCTTAAACAATTCAATGGAAAACCAGTACTTATATTCAAAGCTCTTTTTTTTTCGATGTTAGTTTTTTTCTTCATTTAATCTAATTTAACATCCTAATTTTTGCTTTTAAATTATTTTTGTGCAATTAAATATTTTTGGGAATTTTCTGGATTTAATATGCAATTTAAATAATAATTTGGAATTTCGCTTTAAGCAAAAAGTACTTAATATGGAAAAAATTAAGTGAACATGTGCCAAAAATATTTTATTTGGATTCTAAATGTTTTAAAATATTTTATATAATTTTTGGGATTTTTATAAATTCATTTGCTATTTATTTGAAGCCATTTTTATTTTACGTACTTATTTGAAAAGAAAAATCATTTGAAATATGAAAATAGGATTTGGGTAAACCCACCGGTCGATCCATTTCTCCTGCGAGGCCCAAGCGTGTGGCCCGGCCGTTGAGGCACGCTAATGCTAGCCAACTGCTTGGCGCCTCATAGGAGGCTGACAATTGGGGCCCACCTATTAGCTGGGTCATCTCCTAGTCTGAGTAGGACACGTCGTGCCGTCGTGTCTGCCGCGAACGCCTCTCTCCGTTCTAGGCACAACATGGATGCCAAGGCTAATAAAAGGAGTGCACCATGTTCGCCTTGACTTCGTGAACCTGAACCCTAGATTGGTTAGCTAACTCTCATCACCGTTTACCTAGACTTTGAGGATTTTCGCAGAGCGTCGCAGAGGAGAAAAGTCATCAATTTGCCATCTTCGATGAACCTCGAGTTCCAAGCTTCGTGTTGTCATGTTTGTTTCGTCGTGTTCTACCCAGTGCACGCTTTGGTTTCGTCGGAGGATCGTTGGAGAGCGTCGTCGCCATCAAGCTATAGACACCACCGCCTTAGAGCTTGCCATCGACATTCCAAAGCCCCAAAGTGTTGTGTCCCTTTGCCTCAGATCGCTCCCAGATGTGAGAAAACTACAAAAAATTCAACCAAATAGAAAGAAAAGGGGGGAGAACAGAGGAAGGGAACGACGAAGAAATGAAAAGGGACGGAAGAAAGCTTTTCATGTTTCTCAAGACAATATTCATTTCTTGTCTGCTATGCTTACAGATTTTCCTTTTTGTATACACCTCCCACTTCCCTCTTTACTAATAGCAGCTTGCCCGCTACAGTAATTACCGAGCCACATTACATCGCCCATATTTGAAATTACTACCGCTCCTTATCTACGCCTCGCAACCAACCTACACCAGGCCAAACAATCTGCGTCGTTCGTTGTCACTTGGCGAAGTCGACGAAGCGGTACCCAAGCCACCGACTACCCCCTATTCATCCTCTTCCTCCAGCCGAGTGGTGACACCACCCTGCCCTGCAGACGTTGCTTGTCCCCAAGCAACCGAGTCGGGAAAACGATTTCACGTGACGTCGAGATCTTCCCAGGTAGCGGATTCCCTTGGTATGCCAGTCCACTTGATGAGCACTTGCACCCGTGCTGAGTTTCCCTTTTTCACCAGCCTCCTGCCTAAAATTTCTTCAGGTTCAGTTGCTGTGCTATCCAAGCCAATCAATTTGGGTAATTCGAAAAAAACTGGACCAAAATTGGGATTAAAGGCTTTCAACTAAGAGACATGAAATACTGGATGAAGTTGACTTGAGGATAGAAGTGAAGGAGAACGCAGTGCTACGCTAGCCGAAAACAAAAAATTTTCTACCGCGAACACCGGAAGCATGCGAATCAAGGATCATGGGCGTTACCCTTGGAGCACGTTAGCGGCGAGTAGAGTGGGTGAAGCCTCCCGCGTGCTCGAAAGCCTTATGACGTGGTCGAACACGATATGGTACAACTTCTCCTTGTCGCGGATCGCCGTCACAACAACGTTGTTGTAGTCGTCTGATTGATGTAGTGATTGAATCGATCGGCGCCAATGCAAGAGTGATGCGCCTCTCACGGTATCCACATCGTCGGGGTGGGATCACCGCTATTTGGTGTGCTAGCACCCACGCGTGCGGCTAGGATTTTAGAGGCGATGGGATGCAATGACGGCTAGGGCTTGTGGTGGGAAGACTCCTCTTTCTTGCACGCCCCACGCCCTTTATATAGAGCGCACCAACGGGCCTTCTACGATAAAGCCCACTAGGACTCACGCTAATGGATCTTCTGGAGAAATCCATTAAGGCGCCAGAGGATCCAAATCCGCGTAAACCCACTAATGGATCCAATCCATCAGACATGATCCAACCCGTTAAGTGTGTGACCCATTAGGCTCATGTACAAGTCGGCCGTGGTCCCGGAGAACCCTTTCCTAGACCACAAGTCAATAGCGGTACCTAGCAGCACACACTACTACAGAACGGTACATCAGAATCGGTTCTTTTTTAGCATTAGAATCGGTTTTAGTGGCGTCGATGTCTTTAGATAGTGATGAAGTGGAGCTATCGAATCGGTTTTGACCGATCGTGATAAAAGCGTCATCGAGAATCGGTTCTTTAAGGAAGTGATTGTGATGACTCCTCATCGTAATCGGTTCTTAAGGAAGTGATTCGATGACCCTCATCGAATCGGTTCTTTAAGAAAAGTGATTACGATGACACCCTCATCGAATCGGTTCCACAAAAGAACCGATTCGATGAGGGTGTCATCGTAATCACTTTTCTTAAAGAACCAATTGAGGAGTCATCGAATCACTTCCTTAAAAACCGATTCGATGACTCCATGGGGTGTGCCATTTTGCAAATTCTCCAAAAAAAGCAGATTAAAACACCGTTCTAGCTGGTGATTTAAAAACACTAAATTAAGAGAGATTTCCTAGATGTCATCCATCCTAATACCACTAATACTACTCTCGTCTAATTACCACTCGTGTGATCTTCCTAGACATTTTTAACACCACACGTGTGGTCTTCCAGAGGTCACCCATCATATTACTACTCTCGTCTAAGCACGCTTAACTTGAGTTCTTATAAGATCCGATATTTTAACGATGGTATGATAACATTTGACATATTATGTCTCCTCCCCTTTTAACCCCGTGAAGCACCACGAACAGATAAAGCTTTCAAATTTATTTTTCATACTTTTGACTATTAATGATGCTTGCAATATATGTGTCATTACTATTCACGGTAATTGTAAAACCCATAACTTTTGACTCGTACCTTCGATTTTGGTGTTCTTGAGCTTTAGGAATCATCACATGATGAGCTCTCCGATTATATTCTTTTGGGTACCGATTCTAGTTTGCAAATAAAAATCTGAGCACTTTTGTTAAAATGGTCATAACTTTTGACTCGTAACTCCGATCGGGGCATTCTTTTGGCTCAGAATCGATGGTCGGATCCTCTTTGGTTTGTCTTGAGTGCGTCTTGTGGCGACAAAATTCCAAAAAAGGTCGTTTAGGGCCTCAAAGCGGCCTCAAAGTTTTGAATCTGTTTGGCCGTTCTTTTTAATTATTGCAAATGGAATATTAGTTCAATTATTTCAAATATAATATTATTTAATTTCAATTCTTTCAAATTAGAATTTGGAGAGGTAATTATCAATATTTAAAATTTTCTATTTTTATTATTTGTGACGGTTTCAAATTAAAACCATTGTGATGTCAGGCGGGCGGGCGTGGCGGGCGTCATTTGCCATGTGAATGGATGAATAAGCTAGGGTTAGACAGAAGGATTATCGATATCCGCGAGGATCCAAAACCGCCGAATTTCGGCGAAATTTGATTTTGGACCCCAATTTATATCTACCTAGAATTCAAAATTTTAAAAAACTGATTTTGCTCTGATATTTTTTGGGATTTTCGTGAAATTCGAGCAAATTTTGCCAAAATTTCGAGTTTTAATCCGGATTTTCAAATTTTTTGGCCGGATTTTCAAAATAATTTAACATCATTTGTTATGTTCAAAAAATCAAAAACATAATGGACATAATTGGGACGATAAACTTGTTAGATTTTGCTAAATTTTCTCGAGTGTGATATTTATCTAAAATTTTTATGAAAGATTAATAACTTCCTCAGTACCATTATATAAAATTTTCAAAAAATTTCAACTTTCTTGGTTTTCTCAATAAAATCTATCAATGCAGTAAGCACTAAACTTAATTTGTTGTATTATATTTCAAAAATCAATTCATTTGAGCTAAGGATTTATCAGGCAATTCAAATATTTTTATAACTTTTTGAAATTTTGTTTTTCAAATTTGTTTGAGCTAAGGATTCTTATGTAAAATTTTCAACTCAAAATATTTCTCCAGGAATTTATAAAAATTCTGACATTCAAAGTACTAGTTTTCAACTCTCTCTATTTTTGAATTTTTAAAAATTACTCAAATTTTATAATCATATGAAATTTTTACATAAATATCAAAAGTATTTCAGGAATCTTCACAAAAAATTTCAAAAGTTTCTAACATCGTTTGTACTATTTTTCATCCGGTTCAAACTTGCCGATCTATGTTTCATCTATATAGTATCACTTTTTGAATTTTTAAAAATTCCAAAGATCTGATAATCACCTGAAATTTTTATTAGAACATATTTAGTGTGTCAGGAAGCTACAAAAAAAATTTGAAAATTTTTCGACGTCGTTTGAACCAATTTTCACTCAGTGCATTTTGGCCGAAAACTAGTACTTTGATGAGGGATCATTAGTATCACTCTTTTAAGAAAACCGATCTTGATGCTTCATCATTAGTATCACTCTTTTAAGAAAACCGATCTGATGCTTCATCATTAGTATCACTTTTTAATAAAACCGATCTTGATGCTTTATCATCACTTTTCTAATAGAACAACGATGTTAGTCATTAGTATCACTTTTTAATAAAACCGAATCTTGATGCTTTATCATTAGTATCACTCTTTTAGGAAAACCGATCTTGATGCTTCATCATTAGTATCACTCTTTTAAGAAAACCGACATTGATGCTTCATCATTAGTATCACTTTTTAATAAAACCGATCTTCGATGCTTTATCATCACTTTTCTAATAGAACAACGATGTTAGTCATTAGTATCACTTTTTAATAAAACCGATCTTGATGCTTTATCATTAGTATCACTCTTTTAGGAAAACCGTCTTGATGCTTCATCATTAGTATCACTCTTTTAAGAAAACCGATCTTGATGCTTCATCATCGGTATCACTTTTAATAAAACCGATCTTGATGCTTTATCATCACTTTTCTAATAGAACAACGATGTTAGTCATCGGTATCACTTTTAATAAAACCGAAACCGATGTAGTTTATTGCACTATTCCTTTTCGGACATCGCAAGTTCTGAATTTTCAACATTTCATCAAAGAGAAAATGCCATAACTTTGTCATACTTTGTCATACATTGCACTATTCCTTTGCGAAATAAGCACCCTCGAGCGGGAGGCGTAGGTTCGCCGCCTAAACTCTAATAACAGTTAGCACATGATAGCAATAATAATTCCATATAAACAGGAGATCGCACTACAAAATTAAATAGATATGTGCTTGTCAAATAAAGAGTGTGAAATCTGAAAGCACGTACACATTTTGAAGAAAACGCAAAAGAGGGCAAAAGAGGGAATCTCCTCAAGATAGGGTTTCAATTTTGCCTTCTTAATACCCACCCATGAGGACTTCAAATTTTCTCACTCAAGTATTGCTTCCAACCACACAATATGAGCTATTTTCTCGGGTGGCGGCGGAGAAATCTCCTCTGGAGCAACAACAGAGAAGAGTTCAGTGCGAGTGGTATATATAACCTAGCGAGGCACATCAGAATCGGTTCTTTTCAAAAAGCGATAGTGATGTGCACGGCCATCCTTTAGTAATGAGCATGAGCACATCAGAATCGGTTCTTTTCAACAAGCGATAGTGATGTGCACGGTCATCACTATCACTTCTATAAAAAGAACCGATAGTGATAACCATGTGCACATCAGAATCGGTTCTCTACTAAAAAGTGATAGTGATGTGTAGGTCATCAGTATCGGTTCTTTTCATAGAAGTGATAGTGATGATCACGTGCACATCACTATCACTTCTATGAAAAGAACCGATAGTGATGACCGTGTACATCACTATCACTTTTTAGTAGAGAACCGATTCGGATGTGTCCAGTGCTACATCACAATCACTTATAATCTCAAAACCGATAGTGATTATTACTAACACCCCTCCGAAGTTACTTATCACAATCGTTTTTTTCGAAAAACTTAAGAACCGACACAGATACAGTGATAGTGATGTCTCGTTCTGTAGTAGTGACATATTGACCCCCGAATGTATACAATGATCGAATCAGCTGAATCTTGATACACTCACATAGGATCCTTTTGCCACATGATATCAGCCAAGCTCAAGGCGAGAAGCGTGCCACCCTTGTGATAGCTTGACATATTCACTCGTCAATGTAACGGATATTATTCGTGATTAACACTTTAATCACTTTGGCATGGCCATGCACTTTTCCTTATCCATCCACACCGAGTGGCCCAGAGATATCTCTCCCGTTATCAAGGAGGGGCAAATTTCATCTTGATCTCTTATATCTCACGTCATGTTTCATGGCATACCCGTAAGCTACCTTTATAACTTCCCTACTACGGAGAAGCGTTTGATAGCCCCAAAGTATACAATTACGCATGCTGAGAATCAATAAGAATCTCAGGTCAAAGGATCGTATAGGTATACCACTCGAGACTACACCCTGATGGCACTTCTAAGATAACAATCTCATCAGTGTCTCGGAGAGGGTCTATCCAACCCCATGTTCTCTAACATGTGCCCACATTATTGATTTGATATCTCCAGATCTATGGTATGTGAAATATTACCATCAATCAATACATGTGCTGGTCAGATCACTATTGTCCCACATAATGATATGTGACCAAGAATCGTTTAGAATAATATCATATAACCAATGTGTTTCACAATTAAGTCATACTCAATGAACAAAGGAGTGACATTTATTCATGGAACTGATAAGTACATGACCATAGACGTATGATACAATCATCTCACATGATCGCCCCTAGGGCATATCACCAACAATCTCCCACTTGCACTAGAGTGCATCATGCAAGTATCTAATACCCATGGCTCTTGTGTGTTCCTCATGCTTCGGCTGTGGAAGAGGTTTTGTCAGCGGATCAGCGACATTCAGATCCGTGTGCACTTTGCAAATCTTCACATCTCCTCTATCGATGATCTCTCGGATGAGGTGATAACGCCTGACTATGTGTTTGGATTTTTGGTGAGACCTAGGCTCCTTCGCTTGTGCAATGGCACCACTATTGTCACAATAGAGGTCCACTGGATAGGATGCATAGCGACAACTCCCAACTCAGAAACAAATTTTACGATCCAAGCGACCTCCTTTGCAGCTTCAGAAGCTGCAATATACTCAGCCTCAGTTGTGGAATCAGCCACTGTCTCTTGCTTGGACTTTTCCAGCTCACTGCCCCACCATTGAGACAGAATACAAAACCGGATTGCGATCGTGAATCATCTTTATCGGTTTGGAAGGTAGCATCAGCGTAACCCTTTACGACGAGCTCTTCTTCACCTCCAAAGACCAAGAACATATCTCTAGTTCTTCGCAAGTACTTGAGAATGGTCTTCTGACTATCAATGATTCTCACTGGATTTGATTGGTATCTGCTCGTAACACTTAGAGCATAAGAAACATCTGGGCGTGTGCACAAGATGGCGTACATGATGGATCCAATAGCAGAGGCATATGGAATCCTACTCATTCTATTCAGCTCATCAAGTGTCGAAGCACACTGAGTCTTGCTAAAACTAACACCATGTGACATTGGAAGGAAACCTTTCTTGGAATTCTGCATTTCGAACCGTTTCAAAACCTTGTCAATGTACGTACTTTGGCTTAATCCAATTAGCCTCCTCGATCTATCTCTATAGATCTTTATGCCCAAAATGTAAGCTGCATCTCCCAAGTCTTTCATCGAGAAACATTTTCTTAGATAAGATTGAACAGCTTCTAACATTAGAATGTCATTTCCAATTAATAGAATGTCATCCACATACAATACCAGAAATACAATTGCGCTCCCACTTGCCTTCTTGTAAATGCAAGGCTCCTCTTCGTTCTTGATAAAATCAAACTCTTTGACCATTTTATCAAAAGCGAAGATTCAACTCGAGATGCTGCTTGGTCCATAAATAGACTTGAAGCTTGCACACCTTGCCAACATTCTTAGGATCGTCAAAACCTTGAGGTTGTGTCATGTACACATCCTCACTTAGGTTTCCATTTAGGAAAGCCGTTTTGACATCCATTTGGCGTATCTCATAGTCGTGAAATCGGCAATCGCTAGCATGATCCGGATAGTCTTCGACATGGCTACAGGCGAATAAGTTTCATCATAGTCGATACCATGAATTTGCTTAACCCTTTTGCCACCAACCGTGCCTTATAGATGTGAATGTTTCCATCGGCATCTATCTTTTTCTTAAAGACCCATTTGCACTCAATGGTTTTCACACCATCAGGCAGATCAACCAAGTCCCAAACTTGATTATCATGCATGGACTTTATTTTGGATCTCATGGCCTCCAGCCATTTCTCAGAGTCCGGTCCCACCATCGCTTCCGCATAGTTCTTGGGCTCATCATTGTCCAACAATAAAATGTCACATTGCTCCGTAGCGAGGAACATATACCTCTCGGGAGCGCGGCTTGCCCTTGTAGATCTTCATGGGACTGGTGCCTCTTCCATAGGTTCTGCAACGCTTTGCATCTCCTCATGTGGATCAGTAGGAGCTGAAACATTTTCAGATGTTTCCCGAATTTCTTCGAGTTGCACCTTGCTCCCATTAGCTCTTTTGAAAAATTTCTTTTCCAAAAAGACACCATTCCGGGCGACAAACACTTTGCCCTCCTCCCGGTTATAAAAGTAATACCCTCAGATCTTGGGTACCCCACAAAGAAGCACTTGTGTGATTTAGCGTGGAGCTTATCGACATCGAATGCTTAACATAAGCCTCACGACCTCAAATCTTTAGGTAAGACAAATCGGGACGTTTCCTTTCCACATCTCATATGGTGTCTTACTTACAGTTTCGATGGAACCCTATTTAAGGTGAGCAGCTTGGCATCTAGAGCATGTCCCCAAAGAGATAACGGAAGATCGGTTTGACTCATCATAGATCGAACCATATCCAACAAAGTCCGATTCCTCCGATTCGAGACCGCCATTCAAGCTGAGGTGTCCTGGCGGAGTCAATTGTGAAACAATTCCACAACTCTTAAGATGATCATTAAACTCATGACTGAAATATTCACCTCCACGATCAGATCGCAGAAATTTGATTGTCTTGCCCAAATGATTTTGTACTTCATTCTGAAACTCCTTGAACTTTTCAAAAGATTCAGACTTATATTTCATCAAATAGACATAACCATATCTACTAAAGTCATCAGTAAAAGTGATGAAGTACTGAAATCCTCCTCTGGCCACAACGCTCATTGGTCCACATACATCCGTATGTACTAGGGCCAACAATTCACTAGCCCTCTCTCTTGAACCAGTGAATGGTGTCTTAGTCATCTTTCTAAGTAAACAAGATTTGCATGTGTCAAATGATTCGAAATCAAATGAATCAAGAAGACCATCTCTATGGAGCTTCTGCACGCGTTTCTCATTTATGTGGCCTAAGCGACAATGCCATAAATAAGTGCGATTTAAATCATTTGTTTTGAGCCTTTTTGCATTAACGTTATAGATAAATTTATCTTCAAGATTTAGCACATATAGCCCATTCAATGATGGACAATGACCATAGAGCATACCATTGAAATAAATTGAACAACATTTGTTCTTTATTACAAAATCAAAACCATCTTCTTCCAAACATAAGGAAGAGATAATGTTTACGCTCAAAGTGGAACATAATAACAATTATTTAATTCCAAAACTAATCACGAAGGTAGCGATAAGGGATAAGCATGTGGCCATTGCAACAACCTTTGCGCCATTACCGAGCAATTTCCACCTCACCTCTTGCACAACTTCTAGTCCTTCTTAGTCCACAGCGATTTGCAAGTATGAATCATCGATCCGGTATCAAATACCCATGACTCATTAGGACAAGTAGCAAGATTAATTTCTATAACATTAATACCTAAAGTGGAAGCCAAAGTTCCATTCTTTTTATCCTCCAAATATTTCTTGCAGTTCCTACGCCAATGACCAGGTTTATGGCAGTAGTGACATTCATCGGAAGCAGTAGGACCACCCTTGGTCTTACCATCGCGCTTAGGTTTCGGGTTCGAAATCATATCCTTACCCTTGCCTTTTACCCCACGCTTCCTTTTCTTACCACCATCCTTTTGGACCATCATTACATGATTATTGCTTTTCTTGATGCTTTCCTCTGCTGTCTTAAGCATCCCATGCAGTTCAAACATGTTTTTCTTCATACCATTCATATGAAAGTTCATGATGAAAAGCTCAAAGCTTGCAGGAAGCGACTGGGGAATCACATCAGTGGCCAACTCTTGGCTTAAGGGGAGTTCAGTTTCTCCAAGTTCTCAATGTAACCAATCATCTTGATCACATGAGGACTCACGAACTACCTTCGGTTAGCTTACATAAGCAGCTTTTGAGATCAAATATCTCTCGGCCCTAGCTTGGTTCTCAAACATGCTACGAAGGCTGTGATCATAGCATAGGCATTCGTGTTCTCATATTATACGAAGCTCGAGTTCATTGTAGCAAGTATGAGGCAGCCAACATCAACCTCGTCATTGACATGCTTCTCATAAGCACGTCGTTCGGCAGATAGCATCATCGGCTAGTTCCTCAGTATATGGCTCCTCAATGACATACTCATTTTCTCTTGCTTGAGAACAATTCTCAAGTTCTGATACCAATCAATGAAATTTGTTCCAGAGAGCTTCTCTCTGTCGAGAATCGATCATAAGTTAAAACCGAGTTATTTGATATTAGGCACCATCTATAATGATAAAAGCAAAGTCTTAGCACAATGTTCATGTTAACCTTCCATTAAACAATTTTAATAAAAGATGCTCCCACTAAAATCACCTTCCCTCTAGTGCATTTTAGTAGGACAAGATCCATAGTCATTCAAAGATCTAGTCTTGGAGGCGACTCCTAGGACTAAGTGACATAGGTAGGCAACCCCTTGCCAATCACATAAATATATGACTCTTGTTAGTTGGGTGGCATCAATGCCCCGACTCCCAACAACGATGCCCCGAGGCCCAAAACCATTTTGATAGCCTCGATAAGTAAACCAATACTATGCGTGTGAAGTCCGACTTCATCCAAATGGTCAAGAAATTAATGGCACCTCGCTATATCTGAAGCCGCCAATTAACGTACAAGACCTTATGGGTGCAGCTATTGGAAGGGCATCGAACACTTAATTTTTCGAGGGAAACTATTCTATCATATGAAAATCATATCCACCAAATACGAAATATGAAGGAATAGCATGACAGGAATCATCACAAACAATCACATTCACTTGTGAAATAGTATGGCCCATGGCATTCCGATCTCCATCGTCGCGCTTCCTGTCTACCGAATCACCATGCTAGAATCCTCCATGATAATACACGAAGCTACTACACATAATAGCTAGTGACAAATTACATGAGGATATGAAGCATCACAAATCAGCACGCAGGCTGTTATACAATAACATGGCAGCCCAAGCTGCAATTAACCATAGCGCGCAGGCTATGAAAATTACTTTAATGCATCACATACACACAAGGGAGCCATACTATTCACATCATTCCCTGCAAAAACAAGTTAAGCGCAGAATCGTATTCTACCCCGCGATGGGAATCAAGTTTTATTTAACAGCCGCTACTGTGACTATCACGGCGGTCCCATGTACGAAAATGTAGATCACATCTACGAAAACGCTATGGAAATTCAATCGGATTGAACAAATCATACCGATTCTGAGCCATCAGAATGCCTCAATTTCCATAAGATTCTTGAGAAGGCGGCGACCACACCGATCTCGATCTGTTGGCACGATTTATTCAGCATGGACTACTACCCTGATGGTGTTACCAGCCGGTAGGGGTAATGCATGGCATAAAATAGAACGAGCACGAACTAATCTTTTGATCGTGTTGAACCATCAACTCATGCATCAAATGCGTGAGGCCCCTTGAGAAGGTTGCGCGCACGCGGCCTCGATCTGTTGGCTAATATCATAGATCGCACATGATGGAAGTCCAGATGGTGTTACCTGCCGGTATGGACCAGTCGCGACATGATCTAGATAAAGCATGAACTAATCTTTTTGGCCTCGTAGCACTACCAACTCATACCTCATGAACGCAATACCGATTGATCACATCAACCTGTGACTAATCTAACAGCATATCAACATATGCGCAGCATCCAGATCCAAGACAACACAAGATCAACTCTAATTCCACTGAAGGATAAAGCGGTGCTACGCTAGCCGAAAACAAAAAATTTTCTACCGCGAACACCCAGGAAGCATGCGAGTCAAGGATCATGGAGCGTTACCCTTAGAGCACGTTAGTAGTGGAAGTAGAGTGGGTGAAGCCTCCCCGCGTGCTCTGAAGCACTATACGTAGTCGAACACGATATGGTACAACTTCTCCTTGTCACGGATCGCCGTCCGCAACAACGTTGTTGTAGTCATCTGATTGATGTAGTGATTGAATCGATCGGCGCCAATGCAAGAGCGATAGCGCCTCTGCGGTATCCACGTCAGGGGTGGGATCACCGTCTTGTTGGTGTGCTAGCACCCACGTGTGCGGCTAGGGTTTTAGGGGGCAGTGGGATGCAGCGATGGCTAGGGCTTGTGGTGGGGAAGACTCCACTTTGCTGCACGCCCCCATGCCCCCTTTAGATAGAGCGCACTAACGGGCCTTCTACGATAGAAGCCCACTAGGACTCACGCTAATGGATCTTCTATAGTAGAAATCCATTAAGACGCCAGAGGATCAAAATCCGCGTAAACCCACTAATGGATCCAATCCATCAGATATGATCCAACCCGTTAAGTGTGTGACCCATTAGGCTCATGTACAAGTCGGCCGTGGTCCCGGAGAACCCTTTCCCAGACCACAAGTCAATAGTAGTACTTAGCAGCACATATTGACCCCCGAATGTACACAATGATTGAATCAGCTGAACCTTGATATACTCACATAGGATCCTTTTGCCACATGATATCAGCCAATCTCAAGGCAAGAAGCGTGCCACCCTTGTGATAGCTTGACATATTCACTCATCAATGTAATGGATATTATTCGTGATTAACACTCACTTTGGCATGGCCATGCACTTTTCCTTATCCATCCACACCGAGGGGCCCAAAGATATCTCTCCTGTTATCAAGGAGGGGCAAATTCCATCTTGATCTCTTATATCTCACGTCATGTTTCATGGCATACCCGTAAACTACCTTTATAACTCCCCTGCTACGGAGAAGCATTTGATAGCCCCAAAGTATACAATTACGCATGCTGAGAATCAATAAGAATCTCAGGTCAAAGGATCGTATAGGTATACCACTCGAGACTACACCCTGACGGCACTTCTAAGATAACGATCTCATCAGTGTCTCGGAGCGGGTCTATCCAACCCCATATTCTCTAACAGTATGTGAAACATTACCATCAATCAATACATGTGCTGGTCAGATCACTATTGTCCTACATAATGATATGTGACCAGGGATCGTTTAGAATAATATCATATAACCAATGTGTTTCACAATTAAGTCATACTCAATGAACAAAGGAGTGACATTTATTCATGGAACTGATAAGTACATGACCATAGACGTATGATACAATCATCTCACATGATCACCTCTAGGGCATATCCCACTCGCGACAAAGCATCTGCAACGATATTCTCTTTGCCTTTTTTGTATCGAATTTTGAATTGCAAGCCCATGAGCCGTGTCATGGCTTTTCGTTGCATATCTGACTGCAAACTTTGGTCTTCGAAATAACACAAGCTGCGGTGATCGGTTCAGATAACAAACTCTTGACGCTGTAAATAAGGTTGCCAACAATCCACTGCCAACATAAGTGCTAAAAAATCTTTTTCATAGATAGATAAACCTTGATGTACTTTGCTAAGGGCCTTGCTAAAGAAAGCAACGGGATGATCTTGTTATGTCAACACTTCCCCAATCCCCATGTCACAAGCATCAGTCTCAATTTCGAAGGTGTGATCAAAATTCGGTAGTTTGAGAACTGGAGTAGAAGACATGGCATTCTTCAGCTGAACAAATGTGTGCTCGACCTCTGAATCCCAGTGAAAAGCCTTTTTTTAACAGATTTGTGAGTGGTTTAGTGATCACTCCATAGTTTTTTACGAACTTGCGAAAATATCCCATAAGGCCCAAAAATCCCCAGAGTTCCGAGACATTGACGGGTCTTGGCCAATGAAGCATCGCCTGTGTCTTCTTTGGGTCCGTCGCAACGCCTTCATAGGAAATGATATGGCCAAGGTACTCCAATTTGGTTTGAGCAAAAGAACATTTAGTTCACTTGACAAACAACTGATGATCCTGGAGTGTACTGAGTACAGACGTCAAATGATGCGAGTAAGACTGTAAGTCTGGGCTATACACCAAGATGTCATCGATGAATACCAGAACAAATTTTCGTAAATATGGCACAAGAATGGAGTTCATCACACACTGGAATGTGGCAGGAGCATTAGTGAGGCCGAATGGCATCACTCGAAACTGATAATGGCCCTGGTGAGTTTTAAATGTAGTCTTAAACTCATTTGCTTCATGCATTCGTATCTGGTGATAGCCTGCTCAGAGATCAAGTTTAGAGAAATATTGTGTTCCTGCCAACTCGTCCAATAATTTGTCAATAACTAGCATAGGAAATTTGTTTTTGATAGTCAAGTCATTGAGCCACCAATAATCAACGCAAAAATGCCATGATCCATCTTTTTTTTAACCAATAGGACCGACGATGCAAACAGACTAGCACTTGGTTTGATGGTACCCATAGCGAGCATATCCGCAACTTGCTTTTCTATTTCATCTTTGTGTAAGGGAGAGTAGCGATACGGCCGGCAATTGATTGGAACTGAGCTAGGAAATAAGGGAATAGTATGATCATATGATCTGTGTGGAGGTAATCCCTAAGGTTCGTGAAATACCAAAGTATATTGCTGTAGTACTGCTGCAATTTCGGCGGGAACCATTGTCTCTTGTTCTTCCACTTGATGTTCCACTAACGACGATGCCAAAATATTACTGCTCTTCCTTAACTTGTCCAACTGCTCAGTGGATTTTTATTATAGTTCGGTCATAGAGAATTCTGAATGCCTTGTAGAGCAATTTGTTGTCCTCTGTATTTAAACGTCAACATTTTATCCTGCCAATTGCACAGCATGGGGCTATGCGCTTGAAGCCAATCCATCCCCAGGATTACATCAAATCCCCTTAATTCTAATACCTTCAAGTCAGTTCTGAACGTGTGCCCCTGAGCCCACCATTCTAGTTGCGGTATCCAACGATCACAATTCAATAGCTCGCCATTCGCTACCTTGACTTGTACTGGCGATGAATGTTGAGCTTCATGGTCAATTCATTGCAAAAAATTGGAATTAATGAAACTGTGTGAACTGCCGAAATCTACTAACACCAACATAATCTGATTTTTTTACCAATGCTAAGAATTTGACTGTGGCTGTATCTTCAGTGCCTGCTAACGCATGAATTGAGACCTATAGCATTTCATCAGTGCTCTTGTCTGTACTTTCCAGAGCATCCAAGACTTCATCCGACAAGATTTCTCCTAACTCTTCCACCGATATAGTATCTTCAGTGCCTGCTAACGCATGAATTGAGACCTATAGCATTTCATCAGTGCTCTTGTCTGTACTTTCCAGAGCATCCAAGACTTCATCCGACAAGATTTCTCCTGACTCTTCCACCGATATAGCATGCACTTGTGCTGGAGGTTTCTTCTTACAGTGTAAGGCATGATTTGGTGCATATTTTTCCTCGTATTGGTAGCACAAACCATTAGCCTGACTATACTCCTTTAATTGCCGTGCTCTACATAATTCGCCTTGTGCCACCTTCAGGCTATTTGGAGGATCATCATCCTTGTTGCTGGAAGTAGTTCTGGTTTTCCAGAATTTACCTTGTTGAAGGATGTTTTCTTTGCTGCACACGGGCTAGAACAACAGCTTGGTCAACCGAGGTTGGAATATGTGCTCGAACCTTATCTCTGATCTCTGGTTTCAGTCCATTCACGAAATGAGACACAAATAACGCTTCATCGTAATACGGATTGTGCATAGAGATATCATACTTGAGATCTTCAAACTGTGTTTTATAGTCCTCAACCATAACACCCTGTTTAATTTCCAACAACTCTTGCAACAACCTACGGCGATCATCAGCGCTGAATTTCTGTTCCACATCATGGATGAATTGTTCCCAATTGCCCAGCTCATGCTTCACCTTATAAACTTGCAACCACCTCGCGGCATTGCCCTCCATATGCATAGTGGCTGTCATCACCCAAAGGGCATCTAGTATATTAAAAATGGTAAAGTAATCTGTACACTTATCCCTCCATATAAGAGGATTTGTTCCATCAAAGTGAGGAAAAGACAATTTTGGCAGAGGAGTTTTAGCAATCCATTTGACTCCTGTGTTATCCTCGATTGGATTCCAGAACCCTCATGTATTCTAGTATTGGAGCTAGTAGTGTGTATATTAGAGGACAATTGATTTATGTCATCATCCATCCCTACTCGAGGACCTGGAACCGTGGGGGTAAACAGTGCTTTACCTTTGCTATGACCCACTGCTAAGTTTCCTCTAGAATGGTGTTCTTCCAACAATCGATCCGCAATGAGATGAGCCACCACTTGCCCGGTTACCCTCTAGTTGTTTCGAGAAAAGCTGTTGATCCTTCGCCTGTTGCTCAACAGCTTTCGCCGTCAATTCCGTTCTGGCGAGAAGTTGTTGTTTGGTCGTATTGATTGTTCCCACCTTAGCAAATAAGCGTTGAAGATTTTCCTGAATGACATCCAGTTTCTCCTCCATCCGTCCCGAAGCTTCACCCATTGCATTGAGGATGAACCCGGTCTATACCAAGGGTTTGGGAGGCGCCGTGGTGAACAATCAGTGGCCGAGCCAACCAGATATCCTGGAATCATAGAGATCAAATAGACTCAAACTCGAATCTGTGTTCTCCAACCTTCTTCTGGGATTTTACAGCTCAAGGTCCGATCGAACCCAAATCTGATACTAATTGTCATGTCCCTTTGCCTCGGATTGCTCCCAGATGTGAGAAAACTGCAACAAATTCAATCAAATAGAAAGAAAAGGGGGAGAATAGAAGAAGGGAACAGCGAAGAACTGAAAAGGGATGGAATAAAGCTTTTCGTGTTTCTTAAGACAATATTCATTTCTTGTCAGCTATGCTGACTGATTTTCCTTTTTTGTACACACCTCCCGCTTCCCTCTTTCTTGGCTGACTTACCCGCTTCTGATAATTCTTGAGCCACATTCTGGCGCCTATCGGCGTATTCCACTGACAGGCCGGAGTCTGAGGCCGGGTTTGGTTCGATAGAGGCGTCTTCGCGATTGGCTAACCTAGAGGGTGAAAACCCTAGAGACTCCCACACGAAGGATTCCGGCGTCTATGGACTAGGGATGACACAGAGATTTTACCCAAGTTCAGACCCCTTCGCCTTGGGTAATAGCCTTACTTCCTGCTAGATTGTTTAAAGAGTGTTTGAAACTAGTACAGTATAGAGCTTTCGGGTTACAAGTTCTTCCTTAGGCTCTACTGCAGAACTCTTGATCGTTCGACCCCTCTTCCCCATGCACTAGAGGGCCCTTGTATAGGCCAGGCCAAGCAGAGTAGGTACAAGGGGGTCATCATCTTGATCTTCATACATTTATTACCCCTTCAGCGTCTTTGTCCCATTCCTCGGCCTCATTAAATGCCGGCGCATGGCCGCCCGTCCGTCCGTTATGTGACCCCTTTTGCGGGTAGGTGAGGCGTCGGAGGAATGGGCTTATAGCGAAAATCCTCGCGATTGATAGATCGACACGTGAGGCTGCCGCTGGAGCAGTGCGATAGGGAAGGAGACTTGAGGTGAAGCCACCTGCACCACCTTTTGCCTTGCGGCAGGCGAGCAAAGCGTCCTCGCCCACCTTTCGCCGGGCGCCCGTGGGCCGGCACTGGCCGCGAGGCGTGCTTCGCCGCCCGTCGCCGAAGCCGCCCGTGGGTAGGAGCCGCGGCGGCGTCTCGCCCCTTTCGCCGGCAGCACGTGGATCGACACTGGCCGTGGCGTGCTCGCCGCCGATCCATCGAGCCGCCACGTGGAATGGCTTTGTGCATCGGAGAGGTACCCGGTAGCAATCTGTGTGATAGCCGGGCCCGCCTACAAGCGCGTGCTAAAGCCTTTTGGAACCTTCATTGAATGCTTGGTGTGCTCTTGGGCGGGGCCACCACTCATGAGGATACGACCGCCTCGGTTCTATCCCGTATCCGCAGATTTTTCTTGGGACCCGAAACGGCGCACGATCTTGTCTCTTCGCGAACCGTCGGTGCGGGTGATGCATATATAGATACATCTGTACCAAGCGGTTTACGCCTTCTACTTTCTTGCGCACTTTTAACTTTCGCTTCTTCGTCTTCCTCGTTCAAAATCTTCGCCTTTTTCGCTTCCATGGCACCTTCCATCCTGCCTCCACCATGAGCGCCACCACGGTGAAGAGGATGGCTATCATTGCTTGCAGGAGGCACCTTTCACTTTGGCGGGGACCTCCACACCACGGTGCCTCTTGACGAGATCCTCATCCACACAGGCGATGATGGCGGGCTGCTCCGCCATTCTCCGAATTCTTTCATAGTCCTCCATTTTATGGGATCCACCATCTTCACCTCACCCCCAACTCCATTGTCTTCCTTTCCATCTTCGCACACATTTGTGAAATGTTCATGGGGTGATCTTGAATCTCCTCTCTTCGCCATTTCTTCATCTGCCGCGCCTCCGCGACAACGAGGTAGTGGGAGGTTGCTATTTCGCCTTTGGGGCGGGATGGCCTCCTTACATCACCTTCTAGCCAGATCAATTGGAAGGCATGGCGCGGCGGCGGTTGTACATCAACGATGGCAAGTCGTCGGCTTGGAGGTGCCTCTTTGGAAGCGCGGAGGTCTCAAAGCTGGAACTTCGCCGGTCGAGGAGGCGGGCTCCTCACGATGGCGGCCCGCATCAACAGACTGCGGGACGCCGGATTAACTGGGGGGTTGGTAGGGCGGGACTTCATGACCCGGAGGATCAGCCCCCTCCGTCGCCGCGCCCGTCCTGCATGGCAATATACAGGCGACGACAACATAACGCGCACGTGGCCTGGACGTAAGTCTTCGTTTTCCTTTAGCTTTTTCTCGCGCACATGCTTCTTTCTGCGGCTCCCTACCAACCGACCAGCCATTCTTTGTCTTTTGCGGTAGCGAAACTTGAAGAGCGATTATTAGCGGTGGCTTGCGCGCTATCTGGCCTATTCCAGCGGCTCGATTTTTCGGCGGCAGCTCGGCCGCTCGCCGATTGGAGCTGTGAGCGCCTCTGGTCGTCGGTTGCTCCGCCGATGGACTCCACAGGAACTGTCGTGGTGCGCGCCTGACCGGCCCGGTGATCGAGGCGACCACCGCCGATGATCAGACCCACGGGCAAATGGCCAATGCCGGGCGCCACGGGCGGATCCCAAGAGGGCCGTGTCACGGACCGAACTCTGCCGCCCGGCCCTAATGCGGCGGCACCCTCGCAAGAGGCGGCGACGCAAACCGCCCCAGCCATGACTTCATCACCGGAGTCGCCGCCTCGGCTCCATGTTCCTCGCTCGCCGCGATCGCCTCAGGCGTGGTACCCTCGACCACGGGAGCACATGCGCCGCTTCGGCGGCGGGCTTATCTCCCGACGGCCGCCTTGACTGAGAACCGCCAATGGCGGCCCCTCAAAACAGCGCCAAGGCGCGAGCGCCACCGCGCCCCATGGCGGTGGAAACTCTCCGCCAGTGCCTCGGCCGCCGCTTCTGAAAAAAAAGTCGAGGCGACCCAGCGCCGGTGCTTGGCCCTCTAGCCCCTCGCCGCCATTGCCCCGCCCGGCGCCGTCGAGCTCTTCACGCGCTCGGCGACATACGCCTCATTGGTGCCGTCCTCGCCACAACTACGAACCGGCGCTCGACGGCCCGACAAGCTGGCGTCGATGGCGGTGGTGGCGGGAGGCGGGAGAGGGCGGCGGCGGAATTGGCTCAGGAAAGGGCCAACACGGCCGCCATCTGTTGCTTGGCGGAAAGGGCGAACAAAGGCGGAGAGGGCGAGCGGCTGAAGCATTCGGAGCGCGAGTCCTTCCGCCTACGGCACAACCTCGCCATCATGCTCAAGAAGCCTTCCAGCGCACGAAGAGGTGCCTGGAGCCCATGGGGGTGGCTCTGAATGCGCCACTGGAGGACTCCGCCTTGCAATTTGCCCATGCGACCAATCAGGCCGTAGAGGCGCTCCGAAGCGCCCACCGCCACGCCGCGCGCCGCCGCGAAGAGGGGCGAAGTTGCGATCATCGCCGCAACCTCGTGTTGTCCCATTGCGCCCGACCGCGCCGCCGCCGATCAATGGCGGTGGTGGCGGCGACCTTGAGGCGAACAGCGGCTCGGCGGAGCGCGAGTCGCCTGAGCCGCCGAGTAACGCGTGGCGAACTGCTGCGGTGGAAGCGACCAATCGTGGGCGTCTCCACCCGTTGGCGGAGGAAAGCGCGAGCGGCGGGGACCTTGACCGACGACGAGTGAAGGGCGGCAGCCACTTTTGTTCTTTTGTTCTATTTCATACATTAACTCATGCGCATTCACGAACATTTGGGCAAATTTTGGTGTGATGAATGCTTTTTGTTTAATGTTACCTGTGTGCTTGTTTATTCTACTTGATTGAATTTGTTTGCTGGAGCTACCGGGCGACCAGGCTCGAACTTGGCCAAAGTGCCAAGCAAACTTTCAAGTTTTAGGGCAACGCTTCAGGATCCTTTTTTAGGCCACATGCGGCCAGCCACAAACACAAGCATAAACCACGCAAATTACGAGAACTTAGGTAAAAAGTGACCTTAAGTCCAGCGGAAGCGCAAGGCGTGGTTTAGTCTTAGCCTTGGGGTTTTTATGCGAGATTGCCGATGGTTTAAATTCGCTGGAACTTAGACCCCAATGATCTTACGGAACCGTGCCACGGTGCGGTGTGGCGAGAAACAAGTCACGGGAATGCCTTTAGGCCAGCGACACTCAACGGTGACAACCGGTGGTGCCGAGAGCCAACCCGAGGCGTCTGAGCCGTGTTAAATCTGCGTCAACTTGCACTCCGCCACTGCCCTCGCCAGACGGACGACACTTAGCACTTCTCCTCTTTATCATCCGAGTCGTTGGCCTTTTGACCATGACAATCACGCATAGCCTTATTCGTCTTAAGCGCATCGCGCATAAGAAATGGGCAAAAAGCTGCGGCGCAAGCACTTATCTTGATCATGCGCCATTGGCGACCGACCCCAAGCATCTGGCGACCGACCTCGAGCTCCGACGACCCCCAAGCACCTAGGCGACCACGGCGAGGCGAGGCGTCGACCTCAAGCACTGGCGACCACGAGAGGCTCGGGGCCTTCACAAAGTAGGTCGGCGCCCTCATGTTTGGCCTGCGTGCGTAAATGACTTCTAACAGGATGAGTAGGCTTTACGCAGTGCATATGCAAGGTAAGGTCAAATTATGTAAGCCCTCGCATGGAATAAGCCCCGGCCCGCCTTTTTCGATTTCTAAGCCCTTGCGATCCTTTCGGGGGTCGAACTACGGTGCTGTGTGTCAAAACAACAGGCTCCCAGGAGGGGTACTAAGCTAACGATGCTCATGGTGACGACGGCGGTGCTTGAAGAAACCAACCAAAGGCGTCGCGAGCCGCATTTGAGCACCACGCCTAGCCCGCCCTGGTCACTCGTCCTTGTCGGACCACGCGCGAGTGTCTCCATGGATCACCAAGGAATTAGCAAACATACGGGACCGATGACATCCATGCGAAAAGATTGCCGCTAAGGAGCGCGAAAGGGACAACAATGGTAAAGCAAAAGCCTTCTAGGCAACAATTTTACTAATCGCCCGATGGCCGTGACCCGGCCGGGGAGAGACTTACCTCATGGCTGACTAGGGCGAGCTGCTGGGTACTTACAATTCGTTCAAGGATAGAACTTCCGCAACAACTCTATGTTGTAGGAATTCGCCAATTCTTCACCATCCTCTGTGGCCAACCGGACCGCCCCAGGTCGAGATACTGAGACCACCTTGAAGGGGCCCTCCCACCGGGGAGACAGCTTGTGCAACCCGGTATGCGTCTAAATCCTGCGCAAGACCAGGTCGCCCACTGCCAGTGTTCTTTCAGAGACCCGGGTGGCATGGTACCGCCTGAGGCTTTGTTGATACCAGGCGGCGCGAAGGGCGGCCCGATCACGCACCTCCTCCAGAAGGTTGACCTCTTCTCGCCGGAGATCTTCTTGGCCTTCTTCGTTGAGCGCGAGGCGCCGCGGAGAAGCGGCGGCGGACTCGGAGGGAAACGACCTCCGCCCGTATACCAGGAAGAATGTCATCTCGCCAGTGGCCCGACTGGGTGTGGTACGGAGCGACCACAGCATAGCCGGGAGCACCTCTGTCCATCGCGCGCCCCGCTTGTGGAGCCGATCAAACGCCCTCGTCTTGAGGCCCCTCAGCACCAGCGCGTTGGCACGTTCTGCTTGCCCATTACTCATGGGATGGGCCACCGAAGCAAAACACACTTTGGTGCCCATTTCATCGCAGAACGCCAGGAAAACCCATGTTGTGTGGCGGAGTCCGTTGTCGGTGATGATGCGGTTGGCGACTCCAAAGCGGGTAAAGATCCGCGCATAAACTTGACGGCGGCAGCAGCCGTGATGGTGCGCCGCCTCGGCTTCAACCCGCCGTGAACTTGTCAATGGCGATGAAGAGGTGGGTGAAGACCCTGTGGTACGAGAGCGGACCCGGGATATCGGCCCCGGACATAAGCGGCGGAGGCGGGATGGTCTCTGAGCTTAAATTTGGTCGGTGGATTTACTGGCGAAGCCCGACAAGCCGCATGTCCTCACCGGCTCGCAAGCATCCTAGAGGCGATGAGGCCAATAAAATCCTTGGCGGCGCTTTGCCAACGGTGTTGGTCGGACATATGGCTCCCTTTGCGCCTCCATGGATATCGAGAGCAAGCTACTCCCTCTTCCCAGTGATGCGCCGGTAGAACTCCGTTTACGCTCTGGCGATATAGGTCCCCACCTACGAGTATAGCACTTGGCCTTGCGTACAATCTTCTCAGCTGAGGCATCATCGTCGGGGATCACTTGGTCGCGCAGGAAGGTTAGGATAGGATCCATCCACTGACCATCCTGGCTAAGCGTGGCGACCACTCGGTGCTCGCCGGGTACTCCATTGGGCCAAGCTTTTCCCCTTTGCATCGGCGACCGTCGCCTTCCCTCCGGACACAGAAATTTGAGCGAACGTTGCCTTCCCTCCCCTGGCCGGAGGTCGGCGGCGGCTCCGCTTTCCCCACTGGCCGGAGGCATAGCGTCTTTGCCGTCGTCCCCTTTGAGCAAGGGGCTGCGGCAATGACACCATCATCCCCACTGGTATGTGGGCTGCGATGGGCGGTCGCGATAGCCTTTCTTCAAAGACCGGCCGGAGCGAAGCCCTTGAGGCCGCGAGCTGAAAGCCCATCCGCAAAAGGTGGTTGTCATGCCATGGGGATATGAATATACCCCAACCCTTCAAAGTGGCGTTTCATTTTTGGACCTCGCCAAATGCGCCGCCATGGTGGGGTCGAACAACTGAAACTACTTCCGTGCTTGATTGATGACTAGCGAGTCACCCTTGACTTAGAGCGCCGAATGCCCAACGCCGAAGCGTCATAACCACTGCCGGCGAGACCTTCGTACTTCAATTTGTGTTGTTCGTGGTTTTGAAGTCGAGGCGACCACATCTTGAAGGGTGTCACGGTCGAAGAGACGAGACAACCCGACCCTGCCCCTCCGGCTGAAGGAGCCATCGAAGAATAAAGTCCAGGGAGAGGGCGCGGGCGCTTCTTCGACTTCACGAGTGGCGGGAGTCCACTCGGCGACGAACTCCGCCAGCTTCTGACTCTTGATGGCGGTACGGGGTATGAATTTGAGGTTGAATTCCCCCAGTTCCACCGACCATTTAGCGATGTGGCCCTCTGCTTCACGGTTGTGGAGAATCTCTCGCAGAGGTAGGCCGTGACCACGGTGACTTCTCGCCCTTGGAAATAATGCATGACTTCTGGATGCCACGGGACCGCGTACAACATTTTTGCACTTGTGGGTACCGAGTTTACGCTTCATGCAACACCTTGCTAATGTAGTAGACCGGCTTCTGGACACCTTCCCTCTCCGCGACTAGCACTGCGCTCACCACCTCAGGAGTGGCAGCTATGTCTGAGAACAGCGGCTCACCCGGCGTGGGAGACCCGGCCAGGGGAGAGGTGAGGTATCGCTTCAAGTCTTCAAGCATATACAGGCTTCTTCGGTCCACTCGAAGTGGTTAGTCTTCTTCAGCAGCTTGAACAGAGGCAAACTTCTTTCTCCTAACCGGGCAATGAACCGCCCAAGGAGGCCAGGCGACCGGCCAGGCACTGAACTTGCTTGAGTCGCACTGGCGGCTTCATGTGTTCGATGGCGATATCTTGTCGAGATTGGCTTCAATGCCTCGGTGAACACCGAAACCAATGACTTGCGGAGGGCACACCGAACACGCATTTTTGAGATTGAGCTTCAAGCAATTCTTACGGTGGTTAGCAAAGGTTTCCTCTAGGTCTTGGATCAGTTCTTCGCTCTTTTGATCTTCACAACTAAGTCATCAACATAGACCTCAAGATTTAGCCCTATCTGGGGGGCGAGAAAGTAAATGCATGTACGTTGGTAAGTAGAACCGGTATTCTTTAAACCAAAAGCCATTCTTACATAACGATAAACACCGTAAGGGGTTACAAAAGTAGTCTTCTCTTCATCTTGGCGCCATGCTAATCTGGTGGTACAGAGTCGCATCCAAAAAGCAATGACTCGCATCCGGTAGTGGAGTCAACAATAAGGTCGACTCGCGGCGGGGTATGGGTTCCAGGCGAGGCATGTTGAGGTCGGTGAAATCGACACACATGCGCCATTTCCGTTGGACTTCTCGACGAGCACAGGATTGGCAAGCCACTCAGGATGAGAGACTTCCCTGACAATCCCTGCGCTCAACAGCTTCTCTACCTCCTCCCGAATGTCTTCTTGGCGCTCCGGCGCCTGCCTCTGGACCGGACGCGCTTCAGGGAGCGTTGCCAATCGGTGCTCGATCACCTCCCTAGGGACCCCAGTCATGTCGGACGGTTGCGGCGAACACGTCGGAGTTGGGTGGAGGAAGGTGACGCGCGTCTTCTATTTGGCGGCGAGGTTGGCGCCAATGTTGATGGTCTTCGAGGTTCGCCCTCACTCGGGTGACCACCTTGACCTCACCGTGAGCAGGTGGTGGTCCGAACTGAGGGCTCCAGAAGTGGCGTCTGCGCCTTGCAGCAGTGTACCGACCAAGTCTAAGCGCATACTTGTGGCGGCGCAAGGCCTCGAATTTATCCACGGATCGCAATGGGGCGCGGACCCGACATCTTCACCACCATGTAAGCATAGTGGGTTGCCGCCATGAACTTGGCCAGCGCCCGATCGGCGAGTAAGGCATTGTGGGGAGGTCGAAATCAACGACCTCAAAGTCCACCATCTCGGTGCGGTAGTTGTCTTTCTCCCCGAAGGTGACGGGGAGGCACACCTGACCCAGGGGCATTAAGCTAGCCTCTGGGGCTACCACGAAGAAGAAGCGGTGGCGCAGATCTGCCGCGGAGACTGGGCGCCGGGGAATGCGAAGAGGGCGGGGAGGTTGATGGAACTCCTCCGTCCACTAGCCGCGCCCTAACCGCACGTTCGAATGGTGGGCGACACCACGGCCGGGAGATGCCCGGGCGGTGGCGCCCTCGGGGTGGTCGGCTGACGACTAAAGTGAGGTCTGCTCCGACCATTTCACATCCGGCCGTCCACGAGGCTCGTATTTGTGGCTACACTTCCCTCTTCAGCCGTGTATAGGCGGCGTTGGAGGAGAAGGTGGACGAACCACCATGGATGTAAGCCACAGCGTGATCCTCCTGCTGGAAAGCCAGCGGGGCAGGATCTTCGTCTTGATCATCGTCGGGGCGGCGTTCCTTGAGCCGCTCCTTCACCATTTTGCTCACGACCCGACAGCCGTCCAGGTCATGAGTGTTGGTCCGATGGATCGGGCAATAGAGCTCGCCCTCTTTTTGTTCGCGGCGGTCATCGCGTCGATCACGGCGATCCTCACGCCGGCCACGGCGGTTGTCGCGGCGGTCACGGCGGTTGTGCTTCCACGGCGCAGGGTCCTCGTCGTCGCACTCGGCGGCCAAGACCCGCCTGGTCTCTCCTGCCTCGCGCTTCCGCGCCTTCTTGCTCTCGCGGTCGGAACCTTTCGAGGTCCCGGCCTCGTCCTTGCCTTGGCCACCCTTGGGGCCAGACGACGGCCCCCTTGCCTCCGCGGCCCGCGCACACTTATGTGCGAGGGAGAAGAGCTCGGAGGTAGTGCTGATGGTACGGGTGGCCATCTTCTCCTTCATCTTGCGATCGCGTACGCCTCTTCTGAAGGCGATGACGACCGATTGCTCCGAGATGTGGGGGATCGTGTTGCGGCAGTGGCAAAACCGCCGAATGAAGTCGCGCAACGACTCCCCTTCTCTGCTCGGGCGTGGAGATCATCCTCCACGCCCGGTATGCGAATGAACCTTGAAGTTGGCAATGAAGAGGTCGCTAACTTCCCCACGAGTGCACCAACCCTCGAGGTTTATGACCAAAACGGGCGAGCCGTCAAGCCGTCGGGAGGTAGTTGGCCATGATCTTTTCAGACCGCTTGTGCTTTCGCACCACCGTGGTATATATCTGGAGGAACTCCTCCGGGTTGAGTGGTGCCGTCATACTTTTCTATGGGCCGGCGAAACTGTCGGCCCGTCCTGTGTTGTGCGCCGCCGGAAAGCTTGGCACCGACACTATAGAGAGCCTAGCCGCTCATCGGGGCCCGGTCAGGAGACCGTTCGAGGCGCGGGCACAACTCCCTATAGAGTCGGAGGTGAACCTCCTCCTTGGTCAAAAGTGAGAGCCATGGGAGGGGCTCTCACCGTCAAATGCTATTTGCTTCCGCGGCCACGCTCGGGGCGGGTGGTGGCGGCGACCACGGAGGTAAATCACCGCGCCATTGCGGCTAGCATCAAATGAGACCGAAGGTCCCCACGGTCCCTCGCGGGCAGGACCCGGTATTGTCTTGCGCCCTTCCTCGACTCGGCCCACGGCGAGCTTTTTTGTTAGGCGGTGGGCCTGAGTCGCTCTGCATGCGCCCGGCGACAGTACCATGATACTGGTGGTCGAGAGCCCTACCGGTTGGGCGCATCCACGAGGCCGGCGATGCTCGCGACCACGGAGTGGCCGGAGTCTCCGCGAGTTCCACGGAGGTGGTCAGAGAGATGAAGCGCATGCGGTCAGGCGAGTGGTTGCCTCTATGGCGGCCGGCGTCGCCTGGTGCTCGCCGCTTCCGCGAACCGCAGCGCCACCTGCGGCGCGGGGTGAGACGATCGCCGGCCGGCGAGGCTGGGGGGCGCGTGGCGCCGCTTCGCCGCTCGCTCCTTGATCGAGAACCCGCCATCTCCAGTTGCACGGGCCTACTTCCAAATCATGGACACCGAAGTCCGTCGGGGAGTTAGCCGGAAAAATCAACCACTAGCCCCCTACCTGGCGCGCCCCTGTCGGCGTATTCCACCTGACAGGCCCGGAGTCTACAGACCGGGTTTGGTTCGATAGGAGGGCATCTTCGCAGTTGGCCAACCCTAGAGGGTGAAAACCCTAGAGACTCCCACACGAAGGATTTGGCGTCTATGGACTAGGGATGACATAGAGATTTTACCCAAGTTCGGGCCCCTTAGCCTTGGGTAAATAACCTTACTTCCTGCTAGATTGTTTAAAGAGTGTTTGAAACTAGTACAGTACAGAGCTTTCGGATTACAAGTTCTTCCTTAGGCTTTATTGCAGAACTCTTGATCGTTTGACCCCTCTTCCCAATGCACTAGAGGGCCCTTATATAGGACGAGCCAAGCGAGTAGGTACAAGGGGGTCATCATCTTGATCTTCATACATTTATTACCCCTTCCGTGCTATCCCGTTCCTCGGCCTCATTAAATGCCGGCGCATGGCCGCCCGATCCGTCCGTTATGTGACCCCTTTAACGGGTAGGTGATAGGCGTCGAGGAATGGGCTTATGGCGAAATCCTCGCGATTGATAGATCGACACGCGAACTGCCGCTGGAGCGATGCGATAGGGAAGAGACTTGAGGTGAAGCCACTCTGCACCACCTTTTGCCTTGCGGCGGGCGAAAGCAAAGCGTCCTCGCCCACCTACTCGCGGACGCCACCGTGGTACTAGCGTGGAAGTACTCGGCGACGCCCATATTTGAAATTACTACCACTCCTTATCTACGCCTCACAACCAACCTACACCAGGCCAAACAATGTGCACCGTTCGTTGTCACTTGGCGAAGTCGACGAAGCAGTACGCAAGCCACCAAGTACCACTTGTTCATCGTCTTCCTCCAGCCGAGTGGTGACACAAAACCCATGGCATCGCACATCATCAGGTGCGCCAGATCACGAGCTTGCTAACGCGACCAACCGCCGTCGACACCGATGACCCTAGGGCCCCATGCTCCATTGTGTCGATGTGGCCGCATCCAGGTCTCGCCATGTGTCGGGTGATGTCATTAGGTTATGACATGTGGGGCCCATATGTTAGCCATTGGAGCTCCTTTTCTTTTCAAAAAAAAAGATGAAAATTAAAAATAGCCAATGACATCAGCATGGCATCATAATTTGTTTTTTATTTAGAAAAATAACTACAAAATTCTTTATCTCTTTTTCTTTATTTTCAACTTTTTCAAGAGTCCGTTCTCTTTCATATGAGCTCCAATTGAGCTGATTCAAATTTCTAAATTTTTCTAAATCCAAGCTCTTTATTTTGGTGGATTTTATTTAAATTTTGAATCCATTTCATCCTTGAATTATATGTTGCATCGTTGTATCTAATTGTTGGTCTTCGTGTCTAGATTAGTTTGGTTCTGCATATTTCTATCTACAGTTGTGTTGCCACCAATTTTGGTCATCAAGAGTCTTGCCATTGCATCTAGAAAAGAAAGAGATCAAATTGGTTGAGTTCTATTTAGAAAGAGATCGATTTGGTTGAGTTCTGTTTGGATTAAAAAAATCCAAGTCAGTGGTTCTTCCCTTGTCCAAGTTGCACACAATATGATTTCAGTCCAAGTCGAGTCAATGGAGACTTTGCTAAATCCAAATCTACCTCCCTTTGGCCGAATCTGAGTCTATGAAGTAGCATTTGTGCGCCTGTCAATACAAAGGCCAAAACTTTTGCATATGGAGTCCATTTTCGACACATGAGTACTTGTTTCAAAGGGGATGATGAGCCGGATCTAAAAAAGCACACGCCTTTAGTCCTGTGCCCTTTTTTGACCTCAAATGTAGCATCTAATACTGTGCTCTGGCCCCTGGAAAGTTTTTTTGTGCAGTTTTTGTCATCTTTCAGTCATCCGTTTAGCATTTTCCCTCATTCCGAAATGTGAGATTTTTGCTTTCTATCATTAGTTGAGTTGGGAATTGCACTTCCTAGTTGTAAAAAAAGAGAAAAAGAGAAAATTAAAAAAAGATAGGGAAAACAATTGTGAAAAGTGTTTCCTGTTGTTAAAATAGCTCCTATGATAGTTCCTCATGCTGGTCACTTGTGTTCGACCCTAGTAGCACATTTCTAAGCTCGCTATACCTAGTTTTGTTCTAGTTTAAGGCTAGCAAATTGTGACTAGTACTTTGAACTACTTTTCAACTTTACAATTCTGAATTAAATTACTTGCTAATCCTTGCTACATACTTAAACTTGTCCAAGCTCCACCTTCTACTATTCAAATAGGTACTAATCTCCTTGCAATCGCTTTGTCAAGCTTTAGTTGCATTTATCATGAACCAACCGCCGATTACACTACCTATGTTGCATTGGTAAGAACTTGTAAGAGCTTGGTAAGGGCTTGAGTATGTGTGATTTGTAAACCTCCAACACCTATTTGTTGATAGAGATTATGTACTTGTGTATTTTTTTCTTGTTTACTACTAACAATGGTTGGTTTAAGAAAACATGATGAGAATAGTGAGGATGATGCACCTCTCACACAGCGCACGAGAGGGCTCGTGGTAACACTTTGAGCACTTGTTCCATTGACACATGGAAAGTACACACGATGCTTTGAACCATATCTACACCAACATTGCACTGCTTCGTACATGTGTTGAGCGCCTCGGCGAGAATCACCTCTTGCTCAAGGATTCAAATTTCATTTTGGATGAAATCTTACTAGTGACCAAAATCCAAAATGTCACCAAGATCTCAAAATTTTGGGTAAATCTAGGACAAAATTAAAAAAATCAATTCCGGTTTCATTTCTATCTGGAAAAACTAAATTTTGTGTGAAATTCCCAAAATCACAGCGAGATTTGCTGAGATTTCGGTGAATTTGCACCGAGCGAAAAATAGCACAAACGATATCAAGCAAATTTGAAAATTTTTTGGAGGTGTCTGGTAGATCAGTGATATTCTAAAAAATATTTTAGATGATACCAAATCATAGCAATTTTTAAAAATTCAAAAATTGCTACTATCCTGATAAAACACTGACCGGCAAGATTGAACCATATGAAAAATGGAACAAACAATCTTAGAAAATTTTGGAATTTTTTGTGCATTGTTATGATGCATCAATAATGTTTATCAAGCTTCATGAATTTCTAAAAATTCAGAAAGTGCTACTCTCCTAGTAAAAGCCTTGCTGACAAATTTCAACCAAATGAAAAATGGTCCAAACCATGTTAGAAAATGTTGAAAATTTTTTTAGATGGTTACAGTGTTCAAGAGTTAGCTCGGCGGATTAAGTGGCGGTTAAACACCGCCAAGCGCCAAACCGTATTTGCGGTGCAATTCTTGGTCTCGGCGTTTTGACCTCGGTGAGAATTAATATAATTCATATATATTATTGATTTTATTATGAATAAAAATTTTAGTTTTCTTTTCTAATTATTTGAAAATTGCAAGACATCAAATATTAAAGTAGAATATTAAACTAAAATACTTGAACACATACTACTCAATTAATCAAGTAATAAACTAAGTAGTAAAGTACTATGTTAGTGACTTAGTGTACCTTATTTTGTGGGCGACAACGTGAATCTTTCAATCATGGTCATCAGGTCATGTAAACAGTAGAAGCCGCCAACCGCAATATCGGCCGCAATATCGCCGCCAAGTATCGAATTTTTGAACACTGCTTGCAGCAACAACTAATTGTTGAAGATGATGAATTTGTTGCTCCTCAGCACGGGATTGAGCTACTAAATTTGATAATACCTGTGTTGCAGCATCATCTCCAAAGGAACACTCCTTGTCATTCCAAGAACCACCTCTATATACTTCAGTATGTACACTGTCTTGTGATGAGGACATCACCAACGTGGATACGACTAGCGTGACCGCTGCCCCTCCTTCCTCTCCGGCTTCTCCAATGACTACCGACGCTGCTCCATCTTCGTCACAAATGATCGACGCTGCAGCAACTTCGTCGCCGAGAGGCCTTAATCCAAAAGCTCAGCTGTTCAAGCCCACATCAACAGACAAGGGCCTCAAGCACACACCTCGAGAACAGCCCACGCGTCAAGAAAGGCCCATATGGAAGCCCAAGATGCCAAAAAGCCCGGTTCGGCCATCCAGTAGCATGCCAACTTCAAACGGGCATAACTTGGGCTCCCGGACTCCGTTTTCAGCGTGCGACCACCCGTTTGAAAGCTTAGGAGATAAGCTTTCCAATGGATCCAGCCCCACTTCGAAATTCACTCCAGAATGACGGGAAAATGCAGAACAATATCACGGGCCAGAAATTCAGAGTGCTGCATCACCCCACTTTTGGGCCTATGGCCCATGTATCTTAGGGTTTTGGTGGCCACGCTGTTTTGGCTGCCCTACACCTCTTAGCCACCGCTATATATGTGGCGCCGTTCTTTTCGCTTAGGTTTTGTTGTGTTTTGGTAGACCCTTGTCGTCCCTCCTCGTGTTGGCGTGTGTCGACTAGACCACCGTGACGAGAAATAGAACCTCACCTTTGTATCTTTGAGATTATTAGATTGGAATTGCTCTCACCTTGTTCTTGCTTGTTCTCGGTTGCAGCAGTTACAAGGATCGTCGGGTCTTTGATTAGGTTGATCGTCTCGTGTGGTGACGTTGCGATTGCTTGGTTCTTGATCTCGTGGTTAGTAGCGATCCATCTACGCCGTGGCGCTATCAAACCGGCGTATCGTTCTCATCGAAGATCGGGCCGACCCTGTGTGCATCAAGTGGTATCGAGGCGGCGATTGCTGGTGAGAACACCCTTATCCATATTTTGTTCTTCTTGTTCATCCTAGAGTCAGAAAATAGCCACAAAAAATTCTGTTTGGCGTGTGTTTGATCTAATCCGAGCCTTTTGGCCTTTACTATTACTATCTAGTTTAATTCTTGTTGAATTTCGTTGCATCGTCGTGTCGTTGCTGGTCTTAGTGTTTTGATCTTTAGAGTTTCGAGTTCTTGCCACGTTCTTGTCACGAGTTGAACTCCATCGCGTCGTCGCGTCCAATTCGGATCCTCCTCTGTCCAGTTCGGTATTTTGGTCATAACTCCCTCATACGAACTCGGATTTTGCTGTTCTTGTACTTTCCTGAAAGCTTGAGAAATTATCTACAACTTTGTCCATTGTGAAACTTTCCAGAAACGCCGTCTTCTTGCCCAAAATCCCGTCGGATTGGAATCTGTTTTCGTCCTAGATTTTCTGAGCAGTCTGTATTTCGGGGTCAATATCTCTGGCTTCCCTTATCCAAAATAGACGTTCCATATATGCAAATTAATCAGCTCGAAAAGATCTACAACTTTCCAGTTATACGTTTTTGCATTGGAAGCCAATAAAAACCTGAAAACAGCGTTTGAAATTTCAGCATAGTAGATCTGTTTTGCAGCAGGAAAATTTTTGAGTTGTAATTCATCATATGTGCCACTTTGATATAAAAGGAAGAAAAAAAAAAAAAGGCAAGTGCATATAAAAGAGCCGCACTAAAAGGTGGAAAAAAGCCCTAGCTATTTGGTTGTGTCTTGTGGTCATTCGGTTGCTATTTACGTGACTTCATTGGTGTCGAGCTCACGTCTCTAATGCGATCTAGCCTAGGACCAGCATAGTACCGTTCTTGAGCGTTTTTCAACTTGTTTTAGCTAGTGTGGTTCTAGTATATCCTTTGCTACATATTATACCTGTCCAAGCTCCACTTACTATTAACCATAGGAAAAGCACCTTGCAATCGCTTTGTCACCCCGAGTGATTACCATCATCATCTCGATTGAACCTTGAAAAGCTGCGGGGTAGGCTGGTAAGAACTTGGTGTGAGCTTGGCGTGTGAGATCCTACTTGTCCACATATTAGTAGATAGGAATATACATTTTTGCGTGTATTTTCTTGTCTACCACTAATAATGGCAGTCCATGAAAAACGATGATCTATACTTCGAGGATGATCCAAGCATTCCGCTAGGAACAAAAGAAATATATGCGAAACTTAATCATGAGTTTGAGAAAAGAAGAAATTGAAAGAAAAAAACACAGTGAGTTCATGGAGAAATGGCGAAATGGAGAATTAAAAATGAAAAGGTCGAGCATGGGACTATCCTTCGACCAAGAATGAAAGGAACTATTGAAGAAAGAAGTCAAGCCTACACAATCTAAGAAGAAGGATAGTAAGTGTATTTCAATATGTAGCGATAAGAATGTGCTTGCTATTCACGCAACTAACCCTGTGAGGCAAGAATGATCAAGATGGTGTGCACTGAGTGCTTTGCAATGACGGACAACTACATGAGCCTCATGTCTCATCGCCTACTTAGTGCACCGATGGAGCATGCCAATGAAACTCAACGCATAACACCTTATTCCAAACTAAGTTTGTTGTGCAAGAAGCAGCGCGGTACCGTCATCATTGATGGAGAAGCTGTAGCAACCTCGCAAGTCTACACATGGTCGAGAAACTTGGCTTGACCACGACTCCACTTCAAACAACCTTACTCAATGGAATGGTTCAACTCAATTGGTAAGGTTAGGTAACCTAAGCTGTGCAAGTTCCTGTCTCCATTGGTTCATACCATGATCATGTTTGTTGTGATGTCATACCTATGGAATCATGTTCACTTTTATTAGGTAGACCTTGGTTATATGATGTTGATGCTATTCACTATGGTAGAACCAATCAATATACTTTCAAGTTTAATGGAAAGAAAATGGTTTTGAATCCAACGACTCCTGCTGAGCTAGCCAAAATTAATGCAAAAAGAACTAATGGTAAAGAACATGAGGATGACAAACTTGATAGCGGTGTACAACAATCTAAACCAATGTTCAAGAAAGTAATTCTTTTAAATAAGATTGTTTCCTCACATGATATTGCTTTGCGGACATCTGCTTCCTTGCCTCTGTTGCCACTAACCTTTTGCGGGATCATGAGAAGGAGTCGAGGGCGACTCCAATTCAAGAAGGGAGGATGATGAGGACATCACCAACATGGATCACGACCAGCGTGACCGCTGCCCTCCTTCCTCTCCGGCTTCTCCAATGACTACGGCGCTGCTCCATCTTCGTCACAAATGATCGGCGCTGCAGCAACCGTGCGCCGAGGCCTTAATCCAAAAAGCTCAGCTGTTCAAGCCCACATCAACAGACAAGGGCCTCAAGCACACACCTCGAGAACAGCCCACGCGTCAAGGAAGGCCCATATGGAAGCCCAAGATGCCAAAAAGCCCGGTTCGGCCATCCAGCAGCATGCCAACTTCAAACGGGCATAACTTGGGCTCCCGGACTCCGTTTTCAGCGTCACGACCACCCGTTTGAAAGCTTAGGAGATAAGCTTTCCAATGGATCAGTCCCACTTCCAAATTCACTTCAGAATGACGGGAAAATGCGGAACAATGTCACGGGCAGAAATTCAGAGTGCTGCATCACCCACTTTTGGGCCTATGGCCCATGTATCTTAGGGTTTTGGTGGCCACCGCTGTTTTGGCTGCCCTACACCTCTTAGCCACCGCTATATATGTGGCGCCGTCGTTCTTTACGCTTAGGTTTTGTTGTGTTTTGGTAGACCCCTTGTCGTCCCTCCTCGTGTTGGCGTGTGTCGACTAGACCACCGTGACTAAAGCAGAACCTCACCTTTATATCTTTGAGATTATTAGATTGGAATTGCTCTCACCTTGTTCTTGCTTGTTCTCGGTTGCAGCGATTACAAGGATCGTCGGTCTTTGATTGGTTGATCGCCTCGTGTGGTGACGTTGCGATTGCTTGGTTCTTGATCTCGTGGTTAGTAGCCGATCCATCTACTTCGTGCGCTATCAAACCGACGTATCGTTCTCATCAGAAGATCGGGCCGACCCCCGTGTGCATCATCTTGCAGACAGTGTCCTCTTGGCCTTGAGGCTGAATGTTCTGGAATAGGGACTTCTGGCACTGAACAGTGAGCAGACCTATTGTGACTTGAAGTCTTATCTTTTGGATCACTATGAGCACTAGGCTCTTTTCCAATTTTGTTCTTGCTGCCACTGTGATGACTGCCATAACTCTGGAAGTGATGAGACGTATGACTGTGGCTTGCACCTCTTGGTGCTTCAAAACTTCTATCATTTCCATTATAACTTTGAGAGTGATATGAGGGATGACTGTAGCATCCACTCATACTGTATCCATCATCCTCACTTTCATTGTGAGCACTTGGCTCATTCTCTTCTTCAGTTTTGTCGATGATTCGGGAACCGGTCCCCCGTCGAGCTTACTTGTTGAATGAGGGTTCAACCAGGGCTCCTTTTCCGTGGAGGGTATAGCATCCGAGGGCCTACCGAGCTAGCAGGATGGTCGGATGGATCGAAATGAGGCAACAAACAAGAGCTTTTTATCCTAGTTCGGGCCTCTCACGGAGGAGATAATTACCCTACGTCCAGTGGCTTCACTACTGTCAAAGGATGGATTATAGGGTGCTTGCTCAGGAGCCTCAAGCTCCTCCTCTTCCTCTACTTCTTACAGATGTGTTTAGGTGTATTCTCTCAGAGGGTGCTCTGCTTTTCTCTCTGGGGTTGTCAGTAGCTTGACCCTTAGCTAGGGGATGACCACTCTCTCGACCATTATATACAATGGGGTATTTATAGGCGATTCTGATCTTACATCATTTATTCTGAGAATGACATGCCACCCTTGTGCGGGACATGGGTGTGCTTGCTCCTTGCTTTTCCATGGTAGTGGCGTGGGCATAGTGGGCTTAGAACATGGCCGTACGGTCCTTCGAGGCACCAAGTGAGTAATGCCACGTCGTCTTCATAGACCGTGCCCGACCTGTCAATCATGCTTGAGGTCTTCCTTCATCCTAGGTCGTCTGTCGTGCTATCCCGAGCAGGCACGCTCGGGGAACAAGTGCACATGCTCGGAGACGAGCTTAGTCGAGGTCGGGGTAGACCCGTAGGTCGATCTACCCGAAGGTCTTCCTTGGGGACACCGTCCAAGGGTGAGCAAAGCTAGCCGTCGATCAGCCACCGGGGTACGATGGTCTTCATGGGAGTTACCCAATCCCCGACAGCTAGCCCCCGAGGCTCAAGCGGAAAGTTGCTCGATGGGGCCTTCCCCTTGAGCCTTCAGACTCACAGGAGGGATTGGGACCTCGCAGCGAAAAACTACTGCGGTATGGGGTTAAAATCTCACAGTGAAACACTACTGCGGCATCCGAGCACCCCTTGCTCATAAGCGAGCGTGTTCTGGCGGGAACCGAGCATCTAGCTCTAGGCCCGACCGAAACGGGGCTCTGGAATAGAATTAGAATCTTGCAGCGAAACACTACTGCAACATACGAGCAACCCTTGCTCGGGGATGGAACTGGAATCTTGCAGCAAAACACTACTGCAGCATCCGAGCAATCCTTGCTCGGGAATCAAATTAGAATCTTGCAGCGAAACACTACTACAGCATCCGAGCAACCCTTGCTAGGGAATCAAATTAGAATCTTACAGTGAAACACTACTGTAGAATCAGAGCAACCCTTTCTCACAAGCGAGCATTTTCCGGGGGGGACCGAGCATCTAGCTCTAGGCCCGACCAAAACGGGACTTGGGGATAAAAGTGAAAGGCTACGACGGTTCCTTCTCCGCGAAGCCTCACGAATGTACTTGTTACGGCGGCTTTTTGAAACCGTGCCTTTATTGGACGATTTTGAAACCGTGCTTGCCGTCGTCATTCATTCATGAGCAGGCGAGGCGATTCTGTCCATTCGGCTTCTCCGCCTATTTGTACTTGGCGGAGACAGTTCAGATGTAATGCCGCAGTTAATTTTCCTAGATCATGAAGTGTCACAAATGATTTTCCTCCCTACCCCTCCCCCCTTTTTCCTTTTCTCTCCACTCCTCCCTTATTTTTTCCTCACTCGGCCACTTTTCATCCTCTTTTCCCCCACCCGACAGCAGCAAGAGCAGCAGCTCCCCATGCGCCTCCTCCTCCCTGGTCCATCTCCTGGCGCCTCCTCCTCCCCTCCGTGGTGCCTCTAGCTATGCTCCCCAGTCAGCGCCTCCCCTGCAGCCCCTCCTCTAGCCCGGCGCCCCTCCCTTACTGCCAGGCAATTCCCCTCCCCTCTTCTTCCTCCTTCACTACTACTGAAATGATTTTCCTAGACACCAAGGATTTGTTTCCACAGGCGGATTAAAGGTGAGCCGCCTCCAAAGCTCAGGCGGTCCTTGGGGCTAGAACACTTTGTGGAAAGGTATATTCACAGCCGGCTCTCTTAAGACACGCTTTGTGAAAATATTGATCTTTTCACAAAGTGGTGCGCTTTACATGCCACCATGAGCTGCTATCTTCACGGCGACTTTCTTAATGAACCGCGGGGTAATTGCGATCTTTACAGGCGGCTTTCTTACAAAGCCGCATGAAATTGCGATTTCCTCGGGATGCGTTACGCAAGCCGCCTTTAGTTAATTATATTGACGGGCTAATTAATTAACGAACCTCCGTGGTGATGTTCAAGTCTTTAAAGGCGTAGTTCTTAAACAAACTGCTGTACAAATTTTTTAAATGCTTATGCGCAAATTTTGTGGCGAGGAGAGCGCCGATATGCTTTTTTAGTGTAATGCGTCTTAGGATCATCCTTTATTCTACAATGCAAAAACAGAAATCCAACGTTCAAACCATACTCGATGCAGCGTTTTCATTGGCGTGCGGATCATCCTTTGTGTTGCAAGCTGCGTCTACTCTGTTGAGAAATCAACGTCGAGAAAATACTACGGTATGGTTTTTTTCGTTGACGGATCATCCGTGTCTTTTTTGCTTCATCGTTATTATTTTCTGCAGGTTGTTGTCTTAGGGGCCGCACTTTGTGGAAACTTCGCTTAAAGCTCGAACCTTCTCTCTCTCTGGCAGTTCAGTGCCCCAAAATTGTGAAAATAAGGGGAGGTTTTGAACTTGAAATCCTTGGAATAGCGTTAACTCTCTAAGGTAAGAGCATCTCATTCCTAACATTTGTAGAGGTTTCATACATGTTTAAATTGTGTAATTTGGTTTATATCTAGTGGAGAGGAATATGTAGTGTATAGAGAATGTGCATGGGAGAGGGGATGAGGCCCTCACCTTCTAGATCTATAGGCGGATCTTGTATCCTCCTCTCTCTAGATCTAGAGGGGAGAACTTGACCTCCCCTCTCTAGAGGGAGAGGACCTTACATTCTTTCATGATTTTAATAAAATCATTTTATAGTATTTAACTTAGGTTCTCTTGATAAAGTTCTATCTAAATAATTGACATTTCGATCGATTTTTCTGTTTCGGAGTTCAAGATGGAAAGGGCATGGATGTACAATGCCCCAAGAAATAAGGGTGTATTCCTCAAAGAGCTCGAAACTTTTATTAAAGCGCTTGGAAGGACACCGGACTAAGAAGGAAAAGGAAATACTTTGTCCATGCAATGTTGTAAGAACAATGTAGGGTGGGGAGATTTAAGTGTAATCGAACACACACGATCATGAGAGGTTTTATAGAGGATTACACATATTGGTCCAAACATGGTGAGCAACGTACATCGCCAAACAACCGATGACGTTGATCCCGATCTCGTGGATGATCGAAGTGCGGGCTGACATTGACGGTTTGGGAGATGGCGCTCATGTGCATGCTCGTTTGCTAGATGATGGTCGCATCGCTAATGTAGAGGAAATGTTGTGCCATGCCGAACCGCGAGTTTTAAAGGAGATGACAGTTTAGATAATGTCGATCGTTACATAAAGCGAATGATCTGTTATATGAGGAATCAAGGGTTGTCCTCGAGTTTACGGTGTTGCATACGGTGTTGATGCTTCTAAGGTTGAAGGCTAGCAATGGATGGTCGGACAAGAGTTTCACCGATCTGTTGAGGCTCTTAGCGAAGTACTTCGAAGGCTAATGGATTGCCCACCTTGTCGGCGAGCACTTATTTAAGAAGCTTATCACTCGATGTCATTGGATGTGCAAAAGATACGCATGTCGAACCATGTATCCTCTTAGTAAAGATTACGCGGACTTGGATCAATGCCGGTGTGCAAAGCGAGCGGTATAAGAAGAATGATGACTCACGGCGATGATGATTCTTGACCGGCACTAAGAAGAATAAGAAGAACAAGAATAGTACTACTAGTAATGACAAAGAAGACACTTCTTGAGCACGGACAAGAAGAAAAGAATCCTGCGTTGGTGATGTGGTACTTGCGGTTATTGACCGCTGAAAGCGTTTGTACTCGAATGAGAGGACTCGAACTAATGGGTTGGCATTCCGACAAGCGCATAAAAGATGGAAAGATTCGACACCCGCCGATGGTAGACAATGGAGAAATTTTGATCGCATGTATCGATTTGACAATGAACCCGGGAATGTAAGGTTCACGCCGAGTACCGATGGTATGAATCCTTTCGGTGAATGGAGCATACACATAGCACTTGGCGATAGTCTGTCCATCTACAACCTTCCTCCATGGCTATGTATGAAGAGAAGGTACCTAATGTTGTCCATTCTTATCCAAGGTCCGAGGCGACTGGAGTAGATATTGATGTGTTTCTCGAACCAGCGATGGAAGATATGGCCATGTTGTACGATGGGGTCAGTGTGGGATCGGTTCAACAACAAACACTTCACACTAAAGCCATTATTTTCGTTACCATCGGTGATTACCCGCCTCTTGCAGTCCCTATCGGGTCAGATTAAAGGGAAAACGACTTGTGTAGTATGCATGGATGAAAGCGTATCGACGTTCCTTCCATGCTCACTGAAGGTTAGTGTACATGCGGCACCGCCGTTTCTTACTCAAATCTCACAAATACCGCAAGATGGGCAAGTATTTTGACAATACGGTTGAGGAAGGTGTGGCTCCAAAGCGTAGCGAGGGAAAAAAGTGTTTGAAATGGTCCGAACATCAAGGTGGTTTTCGGAAGAAAGCGGTCTGAGGGCCAAAGAAGTCGAAGAGGAAGAATACCGATGTGGAGGTTCCACTTTGTTGTCCTATTCAAAAGATGTCAATTTTCTACAAGTATTTGCCCTCTTTGGAAGGACTTGGAAATTAGCCATAGCATCGATGCCATGCATGTCATAAAGAATGTGCGTGAAAGCATGCTAGGTCTCTTGTTGGACATTGATACAAGACAAAGGATGGTCTTAAAGCTCGTAAAGACATGGTAGTACTTAAAATGGGAAAGAACTACACCTGAAGAAAGACCAAGTGGAAAGTATTACCTTCCCCATCAAGCTACTCTCTGACGGTGAGGAGAAAAGATCGATTGTGCAAGTGCTTCATTGGGGTCGAGTCCGTCTGGTTATTCATCGAACATCAAAAACCTAGTATCGATGAAAGATTTAAAGATAAGTGGTATGAAGTCTCACGACCGCTTGCGTCATGATGACTTAAATGCTCCCAATTGCAATCGGGGGTATCAACTCAACATTTGTAAAGGTAGCCATCACATGGTACGTGTCATTTACGCAATGCGATTTCACGAGAAGGTGTCGATGATGAGCAATTTCGACAATCTCTGAGAACTACATAGTGGAGACTATAAACCAACTTGAGATGTGCTTCCTCCATCCTTTTTCGATATCATGCCGCACCTCTTGGTTCACCTTGTCGAGGAGGTAAAAGTCTTGGGACCGATATTCTTACCTTTGGATGTTTCCATTTGAGAGGTGGATGGGCTTGCTTAGAGCTTAGCGGAATCGTGCTTACCCCGGAGGGTTCCATTATTGAGGGCTACAATCTTGAGGAAGTCATTGAGTGTTGCTCGGATTACTTCATGCTTACGGAAAGGCCGATTGGTGTGCTGTCCCTCGACATGAGGGAGGTTGGTAGTAAAGGGACTAAGGGAAGAAAAGATTCATCGACCATGAGTACAAGAATGTGGACCAAGCACATTTCACCATTTTGCAACGACTAAAGATAGTGGAGCCGTATGTGGAGCAACACACGGAAGAGCTTGAAAGAGAAAATCCGGGACGCCAAGTTGATTGGATCACGAAGAGAATAAGCGCATGTTTACCACATGGTTCAAGAACCAAAACATACCGGATGGTGAGGGCGAAGAAAGCGAAACATTGAAAATGTTGGCTCATGGCCCATCAAGTCAGGTAACATCATGGCTAGCGTATGACATCAATGGGTACACGTTTTATACCATTCAAAAGGACAAGAAGACGATGGCCCAAAACAGTGGCGTTCGGGTAGAAGCCATAGATGTGACAGGGGAGAAGAACACCTACTATGGAATCATTGAAGAAATTTGGGAACTCGACTATGGAAGGGATATGCAGATCCCCGTATTTCGCTGCAACTGGGTCAAACATCCTAATGGTGTGGAGGTGGACAACTATGGGTTCTATTTATAAACCTCAACAATCTTGGACACAAAAGCCCGACCCTGGATACTAACCACGAAGTCTATAAAAGTTTTCTACATAAGTGACCCAAGTAATAAGAAAAGAACATAGTTGTTCCCGAAAAAACAAAGGATCGTTGGAGTTGACAATGTGCACGGCAGGAGAATACAATCGATTCGACGACCTCGCCTTTGGAGATCCGGAGAGGATCAAACTTGTAGAAGAAACCCTCGATATTTCAATGATGCCATATATGCGTGATGATTGCGTCGGAAAAAGTTGTTAAAGGCAAATAGGGACACGTTGTGTAAAACTTAATATGTAATAGAACTTATATTTTTATTGGATTTGAGTAAAAGCTGTTGCGTGAAAGTGCAGGATGGTACGGTAGGTAATTAAGCTATTAGGCCGGATCATCACGTAAATTGAAGCCAACAAAGGCGAAGAAGCCAAGCACTATTAAGTCCGGACAATAATCCGATGCGATTGTTTCTCGACTTAACGGGCGTCCGGTATGTGAATCTTAACCCGAGGCCTCCGTCGTCCGCATTCGAGGCGTCTTTATCTTTTCCTATCACGGATCGTCCGGTCTTCGTATTGTCGCCCTCCATTATTATCATTGACTCACGCTAGGTCTTGCTTGCGCTAGACAAGATGATCCGATTCTTTTTTTCCTCGGTAGGCGGACCATCCACGCCACCGAAGTCGAGCAGAGGCATCGATCCGGTCGGTGATGTTTCGATAACGGATCATCCGGTATGATGATCTTAACCTTATCCAAAACACGCCGTACATTCGGAGGACCGCTGTGGACCTCAGATATCGACCGCTCCTAACTACTCCTCTCTCCACGCCGTCTTGCGCGCATCGTTTTCGTGCCTTGCGACGCCGTACTCCAATCCTCCACCCGCCTCGGCGCCGCCACACACCAATTCGCGCCACCCGCTTTTGTCGCCGACAATCCGAGCCACGGTGGTGAGCGACTCTCCTTCACTTTGTAAGCGGTGAGATCCACATCCCTCTGGTTTCTTTGGACTCCATTCAAATGCATATGAATACGATGCAAGTTCTTGACATTCAACCGTGCAACTTGCGGATGGCGGGAAAAGGAAGGAAAAAGAAGTTGTTGTCGAAATGAGAAGGCTAAGAAGTCCAAATTCTGAGAAGGCGTGAGCGAGTGAGATGGCTGCAGAATCTGAACTTGGCTCGAGCATGCGCGTGGCGCCAATTGCAGATTAGAGACACACAGAGTCGGCAGCAGAGGGGTCGAGAGGGAGGAGGGCACTCAATTCCACGAGAGGGTGGTGCGGCACCTCCTCGTCGTTCTAGCCACGCGTCTTTTCGTGGTGGTTCGACATCTTCCCCAAAGTGCGTGCTCGTCCCAACATAGTTCCGCATCGGGGAGGCTGGCGATGAAAAGGAAGAGGGCGAGGAGTACCATGTGCCACATCGACCACGAGATAAGACTTAGAGACCTTGGAACCTCTCATCCCGAGGGTAAAGACCCTTCATTTCTCTCGATATCAATGTCGGTTTCCATAAGCGAGAATTTGGAGTTAATAGGAGGTTACGGGCGGTTCTTCAACAGAGCTTCTTTGTTATGTCTGAGAGAGCTCGGGGTCGATTGAGCATGCAGGGGCGCTCAACCGCCTCTTCTTGAGAGGGTCATGGTGAGGTGGGCGTTGAGAGACACTTCGACCATTTGAAGGTCTTACGTGTATTGACAAGTTCGACACAGTAGTGGAAAAGTGGGTCGAGACTTCTCGCTCTGATTTGGATCGACCAGAGCACGGATACATTCAATTCATGCACGACGGAGAACCCCGAGAGGGTGTCTGAGGCCACTTTGCTTGAGTTGTTTGGTTTTGAGGAGGAGCCCGAACTTTGCATCGGTGGTGTACGCAGACAAAGACTGCTTGCCTCATCGTTAAGGCCGAGGGTGTTTCCGACAGATGACCAGTTTCGCTTTCTATTCAGCGGCCGTTCCTCGTTGGATCCCGCCATCCGCAGACCGTCTCCTCTGAGGCAAAGGCGGTCCACATGGCTTTGAGGAAGTCACTGTTGCCGAGGATTGGGAATGCCGAGACGATCACTAGTTTGCAGCAGTGGCTACTTTATTCGATCCTATCTCACGAGCCATTCGACATTCTCGACTTTATCATCTGTGAGATTGAAGATGCTATTGCAGATGCTATGAGTTTGGCCAGACAACAACCATTTGCGCATATAATTTCTTACATATGCAGTACCTTCGCTCCAGACGAGCATCGTGAGGAGTACCTGGAAGGGCGAGTTAAGTCTTCGTCAAGACATGCCTCCATCTCTTGGCGACAAGACGCAGAGGACAACGTTCCATGAGGAGGGCTCGAGGCGGATACATGAGGAACCGAGAGAGACCGCTCAAGGGAGGACCAGGGAGCACTAGCAGAGGCCGAGGAGCATCTTTGGGTTGGCGCGGATCATTGATATTGTTGGGATAGCGGCAGCGATGAGGAGGAAGACCACGAGTACTTTCAGCAAAGATGCGAGCCCACGACCACGAGGCGGTGGATCAGGGCTCTATGCACGAGGACCGAGCGACTTCAGTACCGTCAGCCTCTGACGTGACACCGTGACTCGTCTTCTGTTTCTCGGGCCCGAGCTTACTCACGTACTTGCTTCGATTGTTGAGTTGCGAAGTCTCGTGCAGTTTCAATTGCCCAACAATGGAGACACATACCCAATTACTAGAGAGATGAGGTTGCATCAAAAACCACCGAGCGACTTTGGTACACGCGATTAGATGCAAATGGCTCGATGTTCACTTTCTTCTCAGTCGCTTTGGTCGGTTGTACAATGCGATTGGTCTTACCATGACCTCATTGCCGGCTCGATTCCACCTCCGCTACGGCATTCTTTGCCCCCCTTGCTTCATTGGGGCTTCCGCCCACTCCGTGTCCACGTTCCCCCAGCTCCCTACGGTCTTGCGAGGATGTTCTCGAGACCGGCCGATGATAAGGCATCCGCTCCGTTGTCCACTACTCCACCTACTTTAGCGGATGCACCCACATCGACCATGCCTACCCCGTGCTCGACTGAGACCGAACATACGTCCGTGCATGCTGACATGACTGACGAGATGGCTGCTCAGAGTGTAGTATCGTTGAGTTCCGCACCTATCCGGCGATGCCGACTCCTCAAGTTGACGACGATCCGATCATTGCCTCCGAGTGTGCTCTTGTGAGTTCACCTACAGCCCCTGAGGCCCCTGATGAGGATAACACTGCGCCAACATGTACAGAACATCAGTCTCCGGACTCAACACACATTGCTGTGATTGCTCAAATCACAGAGAATATTGCTGATACGGGTGTTGTGGATCTGACCTCCGAAACCTCGAAGCAGCGCACGCATAGCCCATCGGACCCCCTTGCCGACGACCAGCGATTGTTCGACCCTTCACCAACAGTTCATAGGCCCCTCATGAGGAGACTAAAGCTACAAAGTCCCGGAGGAGAACCTCGACGAGCTTTGGCGGCGAGCGGTGTTGAGCGCGAGGTCGATAGGGAAGACTCCGGCTCTAGTCTCGATCTTTTTGGTACTAGTCCAAGCATGGACGAGTAGTTCTTGCTTAATGCGCCACTTGTCTTTTCAGTTGTTATGCACTCTAACTTGCTTGATATGTCGTATTTCGATTTATTTTGTTAGCCTAGATTGGAGCGATGCATTTCATGACAATTTTATTTAACTTTGTACTCTTTCATGACAATCTGACCGAAAGCTTTTTGCGTAGGATGGTCCGTATACATATATTTACATACCGGATCATCCTGATTTGTAGTTCGTTGTAGCCCGGCGAAGTTATGCGATAGGGGATGATTCGGTGCGTTATCCTAACCTTGGCCGGATCGTCCGCCTTACGTATGTCGGCTCCGTGCTTGAGGAGAGCACCTAGCAAGACAACAGTGTAGAGCTTTGGTCTCCTGCCAATCACTTTCTGCTTTGCGATTGCTACGATCACAGAGAATAAGGTGCTATCTATCGATTACACCGAAGGAACAACTACGAGTGGCGCAACATTCGGGATAACTTCGTCCTTACATGAAGATCCGACAAGAGCTAACACCACTAAAATCAACTCGGCACTACATGGTCAGATGCGTTCTCGGCTGGGAATGCCCAAAGATCGGAGCCGAGGTGGATCGCCTCGCGCTTCTGCAGTAGTCGCCTTGAGGCTCGTGGAGGTCTTGATATTGAAATGGTCTACTCGTCACCATCGGACCGATGGGCTAGCGGTGATGTCGTGAGGCCGGGGCTATGGGTCATGTGCTTGGGGTCTCCGGGAGTTGTCTCCGCCGCACTAACAGGGGCCCACCCTCGGACCCAATGTCGGCTCAGAGCGGAGTCCGCCTTATCGCCGATCCACATCCTCCTCCTCAGGCCAATGTCGGCTCACAGACGAGAGTCCGCCTGGGAAGCAAGGCGGCAACTACAGTCGCCGTCGGCCCGATTGCGTCAAGCAAGGTTCGTGGAATCGTCCCCTGATGTAAAGGCAGAGGGAGGAGGAGGAGGAGCTAGCCATGGGTGGAGGAAGGCCATCAGGCTGAGGTGGGCAATGTGGGCGACCTCGAGGAGAGGCTTGGCCGAGGAGGAGGAGGAGGAGGAGGAGGAGGAGCGGAAATGGGCGCAAGGGAGCGGCACGCAGCGGCAAGGGCGAGGAGGACGCAAGCGACTACATCCCGTCATGTACCGCTTGGACACCTCCTCCTCCTCGGCTCCTCCTCCGACAACGTCAAGCTCTCGTCGGACGCATTTACGACAGCGGCGATTCTCGGATGTAGATAGAGTAGCTTATCTAGGTATCTAGTTGGCGCATAATTATGATGTACTCTGGCGCCCTTTTGGATGTACATTTTGTGTGTTACATAACTTAATGTATCTTTTGGAAATGTTAATAGAATTGAAATTTCAAGAAAATGACACTCGAATTCTCCCCTCAATTCGCGGTCTCCCCAAATTTGGCAAGAAGTCAAATTTAACTAAACAGGATCATCCTCTTTGTACTATTGGGAGAGGTTGTATTTGAAGGCTTTTTGCGGAACAATGGTCGGTGTACACTTGAGCCAATGAAATATGGGACCGTATGAGTCAATGTAATGTAGGTCGATGGCAATTTTGGCGGTTTACATGTTTAAAGTGCCAAATAACCAAATCTCTCCCCAAACTATGGACGGACCATCCGGTATGTGGAATCGTCTCCTTTGATGTCTGACGCCATCAGTAGAAATCGTTGGAACCACTTTGGAAATCTTGTGCACCGCTTTGTGGAAATTCTAACCCTAAAATCTCTAGGCGAGATCGAGTGCTCCCCCGTCCAAGCGGCAAAGCCAAATTTCCCCGTGCCGACGCCTCCGCCGCCGCCCTCGGTGACATCCTCGGGCTCGCGCGACAAATTTCGCCGTCCGGCGCTCGGTGACCTCTCCATGAGCTCAAGCCTCCCGACTACCGTCTGGCTTGCGCTGCCGCCCCTTTCGTCCCACGTCGCCTCGCTCGGTGACCTCTCCGTGGCCTCGCTCCTCCGACGAACTTTCCGCCGGGCCGTCAACTGCCGAAGCCTCACCCTCGTCGACGCGGACGCCTCACCGACTCGCCGCCCGTGGTAATCCGACTTACTTTCTGATTCAAGAATCAAGAAAACAACAAGGAACAAGAACGAAAACATAGCAACGCAAGAGAAAAAACTGGAATATAGATTGATAAGCAGTAATATGAACTTGCGACTCAAGTCTTTCTCTTCACTTGTGAGCCTTTGGATCTTCATACCGTTCGATTACTGAAATAAAACCATCCTGCCTTGATTCGGATTCAACTCTCCCAATTCCTAGCATGTGCATAAGCTTCCACCAATGTTCTAGGATTAAGGGACTTCAGTGGTACCCTGATATAATTCTTCAAGCCAGATATGAAGTGGTCCAAGTAATACTCCTCTGTAAGCTCATGTGGCAGAATTGAGGCCAAGAAAGGGTACTAGTATCAATTCTATTACTGCTAATCCACTGGTCTGCTCTGCCGGTAAAATAAACCTCAGCAATAGCTACTTTCTGCTCTTCTGGAGTCCTTCCTAATTCAAAGCATTTTTCCGCTTTTCTGATCCATGCATCAGGATGATTTCCATCGAATTTTGGAAACTCCACTTTAGGACCTTTGCTAAAGTTCCTGCTGTAATGAGCCCTGTCATCTCCAGCAGCCATCATTCCTTCCATTGCTCTAGGCCATTGATAACCCCAGTTATAATCAGGACCTTGCCTGTTATACAAATATATATTTCTGAACCGAAGGGTTGATCTCGAGGCCTATAAGCTGGTACATAAGGAGGAGTGGAAGTACTAAACCGAGGTGCAAATGCTCCAAAGAGCTAATGTGGGTGGATACACACTAACACCGTAAGTTCTACTTCTTTGTTTCTATATTTTGTAATGGCATTTGTCTCATCATAGGGAAAGTAGTAGCGCTTTGAGAAATGCTAAAAGGAATCGAGGTAGTTCTTGAGTAAAATGGTTAGAGGCATAAGATTGTCCACTACACCGGGTCTCAAACATATTCACCGCTGAACTGGCCCTTCTCATATTAGCTTTGTGCTAGTTGCTCTCTTCCTCCTTCGATTTCCTTCATTACTAGGAACTTCCCCATGACCAGATTTATCAACTATGGTCTTAAGCATCTCCATGATTTGATCTATTTTCGCAGAGTTACCTTGCATCCGCTTCGAAGTTGATCCAATATCGGCTAAGGTAATTACTACTTCCAATATCGCCTTCGATTGAGCAGAAACTTCATTTGCACTTGTGAGCTTTTGGATCTTCATTGCAATCTGTTTTGTAGTAAGATGGGAGAAAAAGAATTGCCCGCCAAGAAGGTGCGTAAGAGGAGCCTGCTTGGAGAGCTCGGTGGTAATATGCCGCTGCAAGAGGAGGGCGATGCCGGAAGGCAGCAAGACTTGGGCGAGAAGGATGATGCATGCACGCAGCGGAAAGAACACCGAGCCCATCGTTTTCCTTGGGCAGTGATGGTTCCTCGTCATCGTACAAGAGCCCAAGCCCAGTTCCATGCCCACGACCAGAACGGCGACGTGGGGAAATCGACTCCGACTACGATCCCAATGAAGAGGTATTAAGAAGAGTGAGCTTGTTTTATTTGTAGCTTGGCGTGGACATAATTGCATTTCCTTATGTTTGCGTATTCCTCGTGTTTATTTCTATGAAGAGGCCGGAAAGGCGATCACGCCGACTAGCTGCAGTTCAAGAGGTAATTGAAGATACCTCCGGGCATGTTCCCGTGGATTCCTCTGCTGCAACAAGCACGACCTCACATAAACGAAAACGGGGGGAACGAAGTAGGAACAAGTTACCGGCAGGCACTTGGTATATCACGGAGGTCGGTCCTTTAGGAGAGCCCCTAGCACCTCGTGAGGCACTATCCAAGTTCCGAAATAGCTACGGCTGTCTTGTCAAGGACAATGTCTCCATCACGATTGATAACTGGACAAAGGTGGCCGACGCGACAAAGGCGCACCTTTGGACCGAGCTGCAGAAAATCATAAGGTTCCCCCCAGAGTATGAGGCCATCGCTAAGAAGAATGCCTTGGATGTGATGGGGAAGAGCTTTGGGCTGGAGGTATGAGCTGAACAAGTACTTTGTGAAGGCGGGCGGACACCATTCCGTAAATATGGAAAAATCACCTTGGTGAATGGGCGGAGTTTGTCGGTGAAGACCTAGCTTAAGCCGTAGCATTGAGCGAGGTGTGTGCGGTGTTCTCGCGAAGAAGAACAAGTACCCCCATCACCGGGCACGGTGGGTATGCCCTAAGATTGTTGGAGTGGAGGAGAAGAAGAAGAGGAAGCCCGTCTTTGGGATAGAGAACCCATTGGCGACACATGGCGGCGAGGCGAAGTGGGTCCTAGCTCGCCAACCCAAAGAAGAAGAAGGGTCGCAAAAGCACGGTGGACCTGCGGTCTGGAAGTTTCGGCCAAGCTGCGAGAAGATCTCGCACGAGCAAGCGGAGAGGATCTTCGTGCTGAACGAGGAGAATGACGACCTAACGACGGCGTTGGGAACCAAGGAACACCTGTGTCGCTTTTCGTGGCGTCGAAGTCGAGTGGGCTTCAAGCATGGGTTCCCGGAATATCAAGACCAATACAAGTCGCGTCAAAGATATAAGAGGACCATGGTCGATACAATAAGACAAATCTGGCCCAACAAGAGTTTTTAAGGCGTGGGAAGAGAAGGAGGCGGAAAGGGTGTTACAAAAGCTGGTCGGATGACAACCCGAGCCCGCCCAGATCCCGAGTAGCGTCGGGTCGCGCCGGTCCTAACGCCGATATCACGTGGATGATATCACAGAGGCAAACCAAGTGCAAGCTCGTGCAAGCAAGGGGCTTGGTCGCCGAGCTTTGCCGAGGCGTGGCATATCCGCACCTGTGATACACAACCAACTCTGTTCCGATTGGTCACGCAAAGGTGCAAGTGGACATCGTGCTTGTTCCATGCCTTGGCTTGTGGAAGCTACCATTCAGCACACCCACGATGGCGTAGAGACCATCCAAGATGCAGTTGGGTCATTTATTGTATGGCCCAAGGAAGATATTGCATTGATACAAGAGAGGTCGAGACGCGCGAAGACAAGTCAAGGCGTCCTACCTCTTCCAAAATTGCCTACACCACAAACCGCATCTTCTTCTGGCGGCGCTTTCACCACTACAGTATCTTCTCCACAAGGGCGCCTTCACCACTACAAGATCTTCTCTCCATGGCGTCTTCACCATACAGCATCTTCTCCGCCATGGCTGCTTCACTGCAATGGCGCATCTTCTCCATCGCCGGCCGCCTTGTGCACCGCATGCACCACCTCCGTTGCCCCAACCGTCTACAACGCCTCATCTTCGGGCGATGTTGTTGGTTGCAAAGAAAACAAAAAGTAGATTGCAATCAGCGGAGTACCACCAAGTCAAAGAGGAGTGCCAACTCCACTGAGTCTGAACCATGCCTTCACTAGAGACTTATGAGCATGGCAATCCATTTCTCCCCATGGAGCAGATCAACGAAGGACCATGGGAGTTGAAGAGACTCCATGAGCGGTACTTGAGGGCATCTCGTCTTGGGGTGAAGGGCATTCAAGCGCCGTCCCTCGAGATGTCTACAAACACAAGGATACTTGCTACGCTCGGATCGATTTTGGTGACTTGCAACAGATGTTCCGTTTTGGAAAACTTCGACATCAACTTGATCGTCGGTGGTGTGCTGTAAGTTGGCCATTGACCTACCCCTACATTGTTATATCGGCTCTTGCAGTTGAGTGCCAAGTTGAGTTCCTCTTTATAGTAATGGCTTGTTAGATCATTCAAAAATTGGCAGAATCCATATAATTTTCACTAAATCGTAAGTTGGCCGATTTTAGTGGTTTTTCCTTTTAAATAAAGTTAACTTCGCCAAATCTATCTAACAAGATGCATTTTGCCAAAATATGATATTTGCCAAAATGTCATGTTTCCCAAAGATTCAAGACATATAAATTGGCGCATTGACCATTGACTTAATTACATGTAGAATGCAATATAACGATGTTAAAAGATGGGAAAATGTGTCGGGTTCCTTGACCCATGACGGATTAGCCAACCGAGCTTAAGAGTTGTACTCAATGAAAAGGAGTTGAAGGATAAGGGATGACGGAAGCAGAGATAGAAGAAAAGCGACGATCCCCCACCCAAGATCGCCAAGTACATGTGGGGATATACATAGCAAAAGCAATGCTCCGGATGCAAGACAAGGGCGTCATAATGGCTCCCTACAATTTTAAGTAATCTTCTCATTCATCAATCGTTGCTAAAAGTTCAGTTTGCACCATAATCACTGTCAAACTTACATAAGTTTTCGATTGCAGCGATCACTTCATTTGTTTCATCTTTGTGCAGAAGCGAGAGTAGATATATGGTCCTTGACTCATCGAGAACCCCACCGAATCTTACAATGAATTCACCCCATCTTAAATGCGTAAGAAATATATATACACAAACATACATAACGTAATTTATTTTATGATATGATAGTTACTTGTTGTTGTTGACATTCGAGTAGGGTTTCAAGCATTACTTGAAAAAGGGGGAAACATGATCCCGCTAAGGGGTCAAATAAGATGCTTTGCTATATCCACCCATGGGTAAGAAGACGCTTGTAATGCTTCAACATAATTGCACTACTAAGGAAGGGTATTACCAACCTAACTAATTCCATACATTATTATTTGATTTGAAGTGCCACAAGCAACCTCTAGGCGGTGTTCTTTGTGGATACTACGTCATGCGAGTTCCTCGGGATCAGCAGGAGGTCTGAAGCAACCCTGGGGCGTAAGCCTATACAAATTGGCGATTCAAGATTATTTATTATGCGGTTCTCGATTTCACTATTGTTTAACCTCTTTATTGCCTACTTTATTATCGCGGTGAAGATTGCAAAGACCACTTTGGCACTCATCGATGATGACCTTTGCAATGTGCAAAAGGACATGTGCCGTTCATTAAATCGTGAAGTCATCCATGAGAGGTAGTTTCTTTTACCGTGAAGGTGAAGTGGCGAAGCATGCTACACTTTGTAATTGGGAGATGAGGATAGATGGACCGTGAACAACGATGTATATATATATTTTTTGAAAGACACCAAGGCTGTAATTTATATTAGATAGAGAATATCGAGGAGGAGTACATGGCGAGGATACCCACACTGGAGAGTTTTACAAGGAGAATATCGAGAGAGTATATATATAACCTTGTGTATATAACCTTGTATATATATACATAATGCAATTATGATTTATATGTGCTTTGTATATATAATCCTTGTCATTGTTATGTATGGATTTGTGCTTTGAAAAGTTGATGTGATTGATAGAATGTATGCATTTATGCAATTGGGCAGCTTAAGCTGCGCTTTGTGAAAATGCTTATTTATGCTTGGTGGGTGCTTAAGCCACCCGACCCGATAAAACGCATTTGTGCGGTGATAGCTTAGAAACCGCTGTACAAATAAACATTTATCTTAAGGGTTCTTAAGCCATCCCTTTGTACAAATGCATCTTTCTGACAAAGGATGGCTTAAGAACCCGCTTGCACAAATGCTTATTTGTACAAAGCGGTTTCTTAAGCGAACCGCCTATACAAATGCTGCGTTCTGAAAGCGGCACCTTAAAACGCCTATGCAAATATATACCGATTTTTACCTAAAAGACCAAAATTCTGGCGGAGATGCGCTGTGAATCGTTACTAACCGCCTTTGTACAAATGATTTCTCGTAGTAGTGCTTGTGAGCAAGGTGAAGTAAAGATTTATTGGTTTGGAGGTGTTCTTCCCGCCCTAATGGAGTGTTTCTCCGTTCCAATGGCTCTAGGGTTCCTAGATTTGGAGATTTTGCAGAATCTAGCTTTAGAATGGAGGGAACTCTCACGTTGCTTTCAGAAAGCAGATTCAATCGGCCGTTTTTGTAGCAACCGATTTGGGTAAGGTAAAATCATTTCCTGAGTATTTGAATATAGAGAAAGTTGTAGATCGTCGAATCCTTTAATTTTAGTACAAGAACACAAAATCCATTAAGCCAATTAAAAGTTATGCCATTTTAGTGTTTTGTTGCTCAGATTGGGTTGCTAAGAGAAAAGTAGGAAATTTCACTAAATTTATAAAATATATTTGTTTTCTTGATTTGGAGTTAGGAATCAAAAGTTATGGCTGTTGAAATTTCTTGTCGAGCGCAATCTCGGTGAAAGTTCGTGAGTTGCTCTGAAATTGAGAGGGCGCTTTAAGGACCATTTTTTCAGGTTTTGAGCAAATGGCTATAGGGTAACTATAGGTTATCCTCTTGTGGTCATTTGGAGCCCAAGAATGCAAATTTTACTTAGCCAATTAAAAGTTATGTTCATTTTAGTACCGCTGTTCCTGAATTCACTGCTATACTTATAACCTCTGTTCATCTCTAATCTGAGAATTAGTAATGCATCTTCTGAATAAATGGCTACAATAAAGTTGTATATTATCCTCTTGTGATTATTTAGAAACTGAGTTTACTCAATTTGGTTCAACCATTAAAAAAGTTATGCAAGTTTAACTTTTTGCTGTCCAAATTGTGACTAGTAGCAAATTCAATTTTGTTCTGTGATTTAGGACAAGTTAGATGCTGAGTTGGAATTTGCAATTGTCTAGAGATAGATGAGAATTTCAGTGTAGTTGCCTAAAATGTCTTTGTTTGCTTAAATTGAAGTTGTATAGCAATAGTTGTGCTATGGCTAAGTGGGCTATTCAAACCAGTTTTGTATGAATTCAGTTTGGGGAAAATTTGAGTTAGGGAGTAAATGTGTTGTTTGTTGACTCTAGAACTCCAGAAATTGAGTGCGTGTCGTGTTTCCGTGTGGTGTAACTTCAGGAGTGGCTTCTCCTTCCGCCACTTCACTTCTTGCAGTTAAAAACAAGCGCATGTAAAAGCAAAGAGGATGATTTGGTGGTATTTAATGTTAAAACTTAATACCCTGTTCCTTTTTCTTACTGTTGTTGATTGATCATACTTCCTTACATAACAAATATGAAGTGCTTATGAGATGAAAGGTATTGGTGGAGGGTTAAATGAATGTGTAATGTATATAATGAGAAGCAATGAATCATTCTCCTTCATACCCAAGAAATTGCATGGGCCAGGTCGGTGAGAAAGTCATAACTAATCCGGTGAGGTCGGTGAGAAAGTTAAGACTAATCCGGAGCGCCACAGAGTAAGACCTACCTCGTTGTCCCATCCATCGAGGTGGATGGGAGCGAGACAGTAAGAGTAGGCACCTCCACAGGATGGAGGTAGAGGGTGAACATCGACGGTGTTCCTCGGCTATCCAGTATAAGTCTTAAAAGGTGCATATGAGCATTCAAGCATATTCGCATTACATAGCATTACTATTAATGGCTATTGTGATGAGTGGTATTGTGTGGAGGTGGGTTAGGGCTGTGGGCTCACCCAAAAGTATTTAATAAGATGTGTGAAAAATTGTGTGTAATATGGTTATGTCGGATGCATTGTTTGGTACTGTTAATGATGGATGACAATGATGATCCTTGAGTTGAGGGTAATTCTGATGTTAAGAATGGATCGAGTCGTGAACTCATCCAATGTTGTCTAATGAGGTATGTGAAATAAGTGAGCAATGTAGTTGATGAGGTAGCGGATGGTGATTTCTTTGTTTATGTATTTGTTAATTTGGTATAATAGATAGGAGCATATTCTTGATTTAAATACTTTAATTGATATTGATATTATTACTTGTTGCACTTTGTTGAGTCTTGAACTCATGCTTGTTTGTTTAATGTTTTAGGTACACGAGAGCGACTTGCAGGGATGGGATTTAGCTACACCTCTCTCTCACACATGACATGTTAAAGGATTAGTTGGTTACTCGGTCCATTTTGATAATTAGTTGAATTCATTATGTAATCATGTTGTAGATGAGTTTTTAATTGATGATTGATGATATTACACTTAGATGGTAATGTTGGTTGTTTGATGTCGTGTTGTTGTTGTTATTAGAATGTATATATGAATATTCTCTTTTTGTCTCTTGAAAGTGGATGTCCACTATTTTAGGAAAGTGTCGCCAAAATTTTTAGTGGATTTTGGAGTACTATTAGAGTTTGATTTTCCTTATCTAGTTTTAATTTACGTTTGGTGACACTCTGAGGCCAATGTGGGTGCCAAGTGTTACAACAAAGACTTTCTTCTTTCTCATCTCACAACTAAACTCCAAAATTCTCCAACTTCCATGCTTTCTCCCCTCTTGCGCTTCTCTTTTCTTCAAACTTCTCTCATGGAAGTTCGCCCGACCAAGATCAATGAGGAGAGGTCGCAGGGGCGCCGAGGGGCTGGATCTTTGACGCAGGCACTGGCGGATCCCTGCGAAGGAGCAATCTTTGAAGGATGATGAAATCGTCATCGCGACCTCTACACAGATCTAGCAGGCTTCAATGCCCGACTGCTGAGTTCCTCGAGTCCGTCGCCATCTGCGAGTCTTGAGATCACCAACTTGAACCCTAACTCCATCCTTGTCATGGCCATCTTCTCGCACCTTTGCGAGGATTCGTGGGCATTTTGCCCTTTACGAGCCTCTTTTTTTCATTTTATTCCTTGTTTACGCACCGGTGC
>CM070506.1:15241436-15341436 GCA_036346375.1 Guadua angustifolia | reverse complement strand
TCTAGTACGTCTAGCCTAGGACCAGCATAATACCGTTCTTGAGCGTTTTTCAACTTGTTTTAGCTAGTGTGGTTCTAGTATATCCTTTGCTACATATTATACATCCAAGCTCCCTTACTATTAACCATAGGAAAAGCACCTTGCAATCGCTTTGTCACCCACGAGTCAGATTACCATCATCTCGATTGAACCTTGAAAAAGCTGCGGAGGTAAGAACTGGTAGAACTTGGTGTGAGCTTGGCGTGTGAGATCCGCCTTTGTCCACATATTAGTAGATAGGAATATACATTTTTGCGTGTATTTTTCTTGTCTACCACTAATAATGGCGAGTCCATGAAAAACGATGATCTATACTTGAGGATGATCCAAGCATTCCGCTAGGTCAAAAGAAATATATCACGGAAACTTAATCATGAGTTTGAAAAGAAGAAATTGAAAGAAAAAAACCACGGTGAGTTCATGGAGAAATGGCGAAATGGAGAATTAAAAATGAAAAGGTCGAGCATGGGACTATCCCTTCCGACCAAGAATGAGAAAGAACTATTGAAGAAAGAAGTCAAGCCTACACAATCTAAGAAGAAGGATAGTAAGTGTATTTCAATATGTAGCGATAAGAATGTGCTTGCTATTCACGCAACTAACCTGTGAGGCAAGAATGATCAAGATGGTGTGCTTTTGAGTCTTTGCAATGACGGACAACTACATGAGCCTCATGTCTCATCGCCTACTTAGTGCACGGTGGAGCATGCCAATGAAACTCAACATAACACCTTATTCCAAACTAAGTTTGTTGTGCAAAACGCTGTATTACGTCATCATTGATGGAGAAGCTGTAGCAACCTACATGAAATCTACACATGGTCGAGAAACTTGGCTTGACCACGACTCCACTTGACAACCTTACTCAATGGAATGGTTCAACTCAATTGGTAAGGTTGAGGAGTAACCTAAGCGTGTGCAAGTTCTGTCTCCATTGGTTCATACCATGATCATGTTTGTTGTGATGTCATACCTATGGAATCATGTTCACTTTTATTAGGTAGACCTTGGTTATATGATGTTGATGCTATTCACTATGGTAGAACCAATCAATATACTTTCAAGTTTAATGGAAAGAAAATGGTTTTGAATCAACGACTCTGCTTGAGCTAGCCAAAATTAATGCAAAAAGAACTAATGGTAAAGAACATGAGGATGACAAACTTGATAGCGATTGTACAACAATCTAAACCAATGTTCAAGAAAGTAATTCTTTTAAATAAGATTGTTTCCTCACATGATATTAGCTTTGCAGACATCTGTTTCCTTGCCTCCTGTTGCCACTAACCTTTTGCAGGATCATGAGAAGGAGTCGAGGACGACTCCAATTCAAGAAGGGGAGGATGATGAGGACATCACCAACATGGATCGACCAGCGTGACCGCTGCCCCTCCTTCCTCTCGGCTTCTCCAATGACTACCGCATTTGCTCCATCTTACGTCACAAATGATCGGCGCTGCAACAACTTCGTCGCCGAGAGGCCTTAATCCAAAAAGCTCAGCTATTCAAGCCCACATCAACAGACAAGGGCCTCAAGCACACACCTCGAGAACAGCCCACGCGTCAAGGAAGGCCCATATGGAAGCCCAAGATGCCAAAAGCCCGGTTCGGCCATCAGCAGCATGCCAACTTCAAGCAGGGCATAACTTGGGCTCCGGACTCCGTTTTCAGCGTGCGACCACCCGTTTGAAAGCTTAGGAGATAAGCTTTCCAATGGATCAGTCCCACTTCAAATTCACTTCAGAATGACGGGAAAATGCGGAACAATGTCACGGGCAAAATTCAGAGTGCTGCATCACCCCACTTTTGGGCCTATGGCCCATGTATCTTAGGGTTTTGGTGGCCACGCTGTTTTGGCTGCCCTACACCTCTTAGCCACCGCTATATATGTGGCCATAGTCGTTCTTTACGCTTAGGTTTTGTTGTGTGTTTGGTAGACCCCTTGTCGTCCCTCACTCGTGTTCGCGTGTGTCGACTAGACCACCGTGACTAAGCAGAACCTCACCTTTATATCTTTGAGATTATTAGATTGGAATTGCTCTCACCTTGTTCTTGCTTGTTCTCGGTTGCAGGCGATTACAAGGATCGTCGAGTCTTTGATTAGGTTGATCGCCTCGTGTGAATGACGTTCACGTTGCTTGAGTTCTTGATCTCGTGGTTAGTAGCGGATCCATCTACCGTCGCGCTATCAAGCAAGCGTGTCGTTCTCATCGGAAGATCGGGACGAGCCCGTGTGCATCATCTTGCGAGGCAGGTGTCCTCTTGGCCTTGAAATTTGAATGTTACGGAATAGGGACTTACGGCGAGCGATTGAAGCAGAGACCTATTGTGACTTGAAGTCTTATCTTTTGGATCACTATGAGCACTAGGCTCTTTTCAATTTTGTTCTTGCTGCCCTTTGTGATGGTTTGCCATTAACTCTGGAAGTGATGAGCGCGTATGGTGTGGCTTGCACCTCTTGGTGCTTCAAAACTTCTATCATTTCCATTATAACTTTGAGAGTGATATGAGGGATGGCGTAGCATCACTCATCTTGTATCCATCATCCTCACTTTCATTGTGAGCACTTGGCTCATTCTCTTCTTGATTTTGTCGATGATTAGGGAGCGGTCCCGTCGAGCTTACTTGTTGAATGAGGGTTCAGCAGGGCTCCTTTTAGTGGAGGTATAGCATCAGAGGCCTACAGAGCTAGCGAGGATGGTGGGATGGATCGAAATGAGGCAACAAACAGAGCTTTTTATCCTAGTTAAGACCTCTCACGGGGAGATAATTACCCTCACGTCGATTGGCTTCACCTCTTGTCAGAGGATGGATTATAGGGTGCTTGCTCGGGGCCTCAAGCTCCTCCTCTTCCTCTACTTCTTCTGAGATGTGTTTAGGTGTATTCTCGAGAGGGTGCTGCTTTTTTCTCTCTGAGTTATCGGTGCTTGACCCTTAGCTAGGGGATGACCACTCTCTCGACCATTATATACAATAGGGTATTTATAGGCGATTCTGGGTCTTACATCATTTATTCTGAGAATGACATGCCACCATGCTTGGGACATGGGTGTACTTTGCTCCCTTTTCACCATGGTGTGGCGTGGGCATAGTGGGCTTAGAACATGGTGCGTCACGGTCCTTGAGGCACCAAGTGAGTAATGCCTGCGTCGTCTTCATAGGCCGTGCAGGACACATCAATCATGCTTGAGGTCTTCCTTCATCCTAGGTGGAAATGCATGGGTACTATCGGCGAGCGCGCTTTCGAGAACAAGTACATGCTCGGAGGCGAGCTTAGTCGAGTCGGGAGTGAGACCGTGGGTCGATCTGCGAAGGTCTTCCTTGGGGACACAGTCAAGGGTGAGCAAAAGCTAATGGTCGATCGACCACCAGAAGTGCGATGGTCTTCATGGGGTTACCCAATCTGACAGCTAGCCCTAGAGGCTCAAGCGGAAGAGTTGCTCGATGGGGCCTTCCTTGAGCCTTGAGACTCACGGGAGGGATTGGGACCTGCATGGTGAAAAACTCTGCGGTATGGGGTTAAAATCTCACGGTGAAACACTCTCTGCGGCATCAGAGCACCCCTTGCTCATAGCGGCGTGTTGGCGAGAGGCAGGGCATCTAGCTCTGGGCCCGTAGAAGCGAGGCTCTGGAATAGAATTAGAATCTTGCTGTTGTGAAACACTCTTTGCAACATCGAGCAACCCTTGCTCGGGGATGGGCTGGAATCTTGCTGCACAAAACACTACTGCGACATCAGAGAGCAATCCTTGCTCGGGAATCAAATTAGAATCTTCTGATGAAACACTACTCTGACATCAGAGCAACCCTTGCTGGGGAATCAAATTAGAATCTTCTGGTGAAACACTCTTGTAGAGAATCGAGCAACCCTTTCTCTGGCGAGCATTTTAGGGGGCCAGGGCATCTAGCTCTAGGCAGAGCCAAAAGCGGGACAGGGATAAAAGTGAAAACTACAGACGGTTCCTTCTCCTTGAAAGCCTCACGGTCTGATTACGACAGACTTTTTGAAGCCGTGCCTTTATTGGACTTGATTTTGGAAGCGCAGTGCGCCCGTCGTCATTCGGTTCATGAGCAGGCGGCGATTCACTCCATTCGGCTTCTCGCCTATTTGTACTTGGCGGAGAGCAGTTGAATCTTCTGTGCTTGATTAATTTCCTAGATCATGAAGTGTCACAAATGATTTTCCTCCCTACCCTCCCCTTTTCCTTTTCTCTCCTCTCCTCCTTATTTTTTCCTCACTCGGCCCTTTTCATCCTCTTTTCCCCACCGTGGCCAATGACAAGCGGCAGCTCCCCATGCGCCTCCTCCTCCTGGTCCATCTCTGGCGCCTCCTCCTCCCCTCCGTGGTGCCTCTAGCTATTCACTCCCAGTCGGCGCCTCCCCTGCTGGCCCTCCTCTGTGGCAGCCCCTCCCCTTGCGTGGAGCAATGGCCCCTCCCCTCCCTCTTCTTCCTCCTTCACTACTCTGAAATGATTTTCCTAGACACCAAGATTTGTTTCCCACAGGCGGATTAAAAGGTGAGCCGCCTCCAAAAAGCTAGGCGGTCCTTGGGGCTAGAACACTTTGTGGAAAGGTATATTCACAGTGGCTCTCTTAAGACACACTTTGAAAATATTGATCTTTTCACGGTGATTGCGCTTTACATGCCACTGCGAGCTGCTATCTTCACGGCGACTTTCTTAATGAACCATGGGGGTAATTGCGATCTTTACAGGCGGCTTTCTTAAAAAGCATGAAAATGCAGATTTCCTCGGGAGTGCGTTAAACAAGCGCATAGTTAATTATATTGGCCGGGCTAATTAGTGCCTGACACCTCGTGGTGATGTTCCAAGTCTTTAAAAGGCGTAGTTCTTAAACAAACTGCCTGTACAAATTTTTTAAATGCTTGTGCGCAAATTTTGTGGCGAAGAGGCAGCCGATATATGCTTTTTAGGTATGCGTCTCGGGATCATCCTTTATTCTACAATGCACACCAGCGAAATCAACGTTCAAACCATACTCAGTGCAGCGTTTTCATTGGCGTGCCAGATCATCCTTTGTGTTGCAAGCTGCGTCACTCTGTTGAGAAATCAACGTCGAGAAAATACTCGGTATGGTTTTTTTACGTTGACGGATCATCCGTATCTTTGTTTTGCTTCATCGTTATTATTTTACTGCGAGTTGTTGTCTTAGGGAGCACGCATGGAAACTTAAACTTTAAAGCTCGAACCTTTCTCTCTCTGGCGTTCAGGTGACCCCAAAATTGTGAAAATAAGGGGAGGTTTTGAACTTGAAATCCTTGGAATGAGCGTTAACTCTCTAAGGTAAGAGCATCTCATTCCTAACATTTGTAGAGGTTTCATACATGTTTAAATTGTGTAATTTGGTTTATATCTAGTGGAGAGGAATATGTAGTGTATAGAGAATGTGCATGGGAGAGGGGATGAGGCCCTCACCTTCTAGATCTATAAGCGAGATCTTGTATCCTCCCTCTCTCTAGATCTAGAGGAGAGAACCGGCCTCCCCTCTCTAGAGGGAGAGGACCTTACATTCTTTCATGATTTTAATAAAATCATTTTATAGTATTTAACTTAGGAGTTCTCTTGATAAAGTTCTATCTAAATAATTGACATTTCGATCGATTTTACATTTTAGGTTCAAGATGGAAAGGGCATGGATGTACAATGCCCAAGAAATAAGGGTGTATTCCTCAAAGAGCTCGAAACTTTTATTAAAGCAGCTTGGAAGGACACTGGACTAAGAAGAAAAATACTTTGTCCATGCAATGGCTGTAAGAACAATGTAGGGTGGGGAGATTTAAGTGTAATCGAACACACGATCATGAGAGGTTTTATAGAGGATTACACATATTGGTCCAAACATGGTGAGCAGCGTACGCCATAAACAGATGGCGTTGATCCGATCGTGGATGATCGAAGTCTTGGGAAGCTGACATTAGCAGGTTTGGGAGATGGCGCTCATGTGCATGCTTTCGTTTGCTAGATGATGGTCGCGCCGCTAATGTAGAGAAATGTTGTGCCATGCGAACAGCGAGTTTTAAAGGAGATGACGAGTTTAGATAATGTCGATCGTTACATAGCGGCGAATGATCATTATATGAGAATCAAGGGTTGTCCTCCGAGTTTACGGTGTTGCATCACGGTGTTGATGCTTCTAAGGTTGAAGGCTAGCAATGGATGGTCGGACAAGAGTTTCACCGATCTGTTGAGGCTCTTAGCGAAGTACTTCGAAGGCTAATGGATTGCCCACCTTGTCGGCGAGCACTTATTTAGCGAAGAAGCTTATCACTCCGATGTCATTGGATGTGCAAAAGATACGCATGTCCGAACCACTGTATCCTCTTCCGTAAAGATTACGCGGACTTGGATCAATGCGGTGTGCAAAGGCGAGCGATATAAGAAGAATGATGACTCCACGGCGATGATGATTCTTGACCAGCACTAAGAAGAATAAGAAGAACAAAAATAGTACTACTAGTAATGACAAAAGACACTTCTTGAGCGCGGACAAGAAGAAAAAAAGAATCCTGCGTTGGTGATGTGGTACTTGCGAGTTATTGACCGCTGAAAGCGTTTGTACTCAAATGAGAGGGACTCAAGAACTAATGGGTTGGCATTAGACAAGCGCATAAAAGATGGAAAGATTCGACACCCGCCGATGGTAGACAATGGAGAAATTTTGATCGCATGTATCGGTTTGACAATGAACCGGAGAATGTAAGGTTCCTGGCGAATGCAGATGGTATGAATCCTTTCGGTGAATGGGCGCCACACATAGCACTTGGCGATAGTCTGTCCATTTACAACCTTCCTCCATGGCTATGTATGAAGAAGAGTACCTAATGTTGTCCATTCTTATCCAAGGTTAGAGCGACACTGGGTAGATATTGATGTGTTTCTCGAACCAGCGATGGAAGATATGGCCATATTGTGGCACGATGGGGTCGGTGTGGGATCGGTTCAACAACGACACTTCACACTAAAAGCCATTATTTTCGTTACCATCGGTGATTACCCATACTGCTTTGTCCCTATCGGGTTGATTAAAGAAAGAAAACGACTTGTGTAGTATGCATGGATGAAAGCGTGTCGACGTTCCTTCCATGCTCCGCGAGAGTTAGTGTACATGCGGCTTGCCGTTTCTTACTCAAATCTCACAAATACCGCATAAGATGGGCAAGTATTTTGACAATACGGTTGAGAAGGTGTGGCTCCAAAGCGTGGCGAGAGGAAAAAGTGTTTGAAATGGTCGAGAACATCAAGGTGGTTTTCGGGAAGAAGCGGTCTGGGGCCAAGAGAGTCGAAAGAGGAAGAATACCGATGTGGAGGTTCCACTTTGTTGTCCTATTCAAAAGATGTCAATTTTCTACAAGTATTTGCCCTCTTTGGAAGGACTTGGAAATTCGCCATAGCATCGATGCCATGCATGTCATAAAGAATATGCGTGAAAGCATGCTAGGTCTCTTGTTGGACATTGATTACAAGACAAAGGATGGTCTTAAAGCTCGTAAAGACATGGTAGTACTTAAAATCGGGAAAGAACTACACCTTGAAGAAAGACCAAGTGGAAAGTATTACCTTCCCCATCAAGCTTCTCTCGGCGGTGAGGAGAAAAGATCGGTGTGCAAGTGCTTACGTGGGGGTCGAGTCCCGTCTGGTTATTCATCGAACATCAAAACCTAGTATCGATGAAAGATTTAAAGATAAGTGGTATGAAGTCTCACGGCCCTTGCGTCATGATGACACAAATGCTCCCAATTGCAATCGAGGGTATCAACTCAACATTTGTAAAGGTAGCCATCACATGGGCATGTCATTTTACTGTCAATGCGATTTCCACGAAGGTGTCGATGATGAGCAGCTCGACAATCTCTGAGAACTACATAGTGGAGACTATAAACCAACTTGAGATGTGCTTCCCTCCATCCTTTTTCGATATCATGCGCACCTCTTGGTTCACCTTGTCGAGAAGGTAAAAGTCTTTGGGACGATATTCTTACCTTGGATGTTTCCATTTGAGAGGTGGATGGGCTTGCTTAGGAGCTTACTAGCGGAATCGTGCTTACAGAGGGTTCCATTATTGAGGGCTACAATCTTGAGGAAGTCATTAAGTGTTGCTCGGATTACTTCATGCTTACGGAAGGCCGATTGGTGTGCTGTCCCTCGACATGAGGGAGGTTGGTAGTAAAGGGACTAAGGAAAGAAAAGATTCATCGACCATGAGTACAAGAATGTGGACCAAGCGCATTTCACCATTTTACAACTGACTAAAGATAGTGGAGCCGTATGTGGAGCAACACGGAAGAGCTTGAAAGAAAATCCGGGGCGCCAAGTTGATTGGATCACGAAGAGAATAAGCGCATGTTTACCACATGGTTCAAGAACCAAAACATACAGAGATGGTGAGGGCGAAGAAAGCGAAACATTGAAAATGTTGGCTCATGGCCCATCAAGTGCGGTAACATCATGGCTAGCGTATGACATCAATGGGTACATGTTTTATACCATTCAAAAGGACAAGAAGCGATGGCCCAAAATAGTGGCGTTCGGGTGGAAGCCATAGATGCGACGAGGAGAAGAACACCTACTATGGAATCATTGAAGAAATTTGGGAACTTGACTATGGAAGGGATATCACGAGATCCCGTATTTATTTGCAAGCTTGGGTCAAACATCCTAATGGTGTGGAGGTGGACAACTATGGGTTCTGGCGTAGACCTCAACAATCTTGGACACAAGCCCGACCCACTGGATACTAGCCACGAAGTCTATAAGTTTTCTACATAGTGACCCGATAATAAGAAAAGGAACATAGTTGTTCCCGAAAAACAAAGGATCGTTGGAGTTGACAATGTGCTGCGAGGCGAGAATACAATCGGTTCGACGACCTACGCCTTCGGAATCCGGAGAGGATCAAACTTGTAGAAGAAACCCTCGATATTTCAATGATGCCATATATGCGTGATGATTGCGTCGGAAAAAGTTGTTAAAGGCAAATAGGGACACGTTGTGTAAAAACTTAATATGTAATAGAACTTATATTTTTTATTGGATTTGAGTAAAAGCATTGCGTGAAAGTGCAGGATGATACGGTAGGTAATTAAGCTATTAGGCGGATCATCACGTAAATTAAACCAACAAAGGCGAAGAAGCCAAGCACTATTAAATCCGGACAATAATCGATGCGATTGTTTCTCGACTTAGAGGCGTCCGGTATGTGAATCTTAGCCGAGGCCTCCGTCGTCCGCATTGAGGCGTCTTTATCTTTTCCTATCACGGATCGTCCGGTCTTCGTATTGTCGCCCTCCTTTGTTATCGTGACTACGCTGGGTCTTTGCACAGCTAGACAAGATGATCCGATTCTTTTTTTCCTCGGTAGGACCATCACCGCCACCATAAGTCGAGCGAGAGGCATCGATCTGGTCGGTGATGTTTCGATAACGGATCATCGGTATGATGATCTTAACCTTATCAAAACCACGCGTACATTGAGGAGGACCGCTGTGGACCTGTATATCGACCGCTCTAACTTCTCCTCTCTCCACGCCGTCTTCGCGCCGCATCGTTCCGTGCCTTGCGGCGACCGTACTCCAATCCTCCACCGCCTCGGCCGCCACACACCAATTCGCGCCACCGTTTTATGCATGTGACAAATCCGAGCCACAGTGGTGAAGCGACTCTCCTTCACTTTGTGGCGGTGAGATCCACATCCCTCGGTTTCTTTGGACTCCATTCAAATGCATATGAATACGATGCAAGTTCTTGACATTCAATAGTGCAACTTGCGGATGGCGGAAAAAGGAAGGAAAAAAAGTTGTTGTCTTGGTGAGAAGGCAAAAAGTCCAAATTCTGAAAGCGAGCGTGAGTGAGATGGCTTGCGAATCTGAACTTGCTCGAGCATCGAGGCGTGGCCGCAATTCAGAATTAGAGTCACCTGAGTCGGCAGCGAGAGGGTCGAGAGAGGAGGGCACTCAATTCCACGAGGGTGGTGCGGCACCTCCTCGTCGTTCTAGCCCGCGTCTTTTCGTGGTGGTTCGACATCTTCAGTGCGTGCTCGTCCCAACATAGTTCATGTCGGAGGAGGCGGCGATGAAAAGGAAGAAGGGCGAGAGTACCATGTGCCACATCGACCACGAGATAAGACTTAGAGACCTTGAACCTCTCATCCCGAGGTAAAGACCCTTCATTTCTCGATATCAATGTCGGTTTCATAAGAGGAGAATTTGGAGTTAATAGGAGGTTACGGGCGGTTCTTCATGAGCTTCTTTGTTATGTCTGAGAGAGCTCGGGGTCGATTGAGCATGCAGGGCGCTCAACCGCCTCTTCTTGAGATGGCATGGGTGTGGGTGGGCGTTCGAGAGACACTTGACCATTTGAAGGTCTTACATTTGTTGACAAAGTTCGACCTTGTAGTGGAAAAAGTGGGTGAGAGACTTCTACGCTTCTGATTTGGATCGACCGAACGCGGATACATTCAATTCATGCCTGACGGAGAACCCCGAGAGGTGTCTGAGCCACTTTGCTTGAGTTGTTTGGTTTTGAGGAGAGCCCGAACTTTGCATCGGTGGTGTATCTGAGCGGCTGCTTGCCTCGTCGTGCTAAGGCGGAGGTGTTTCCCGACAGATGACGATCGCTTTCTATTCGGCGGCCGTTCCCGTTGGATCGCCGCCATCGAGACGTCTCACTCCTGAAACCAGGCGGCCCCACATCAGCTTTGAGAAGTCAGCATTGCTTGCAGAGATTGGGAATCAAGAGGCGATCACTAGTTTGCGGCGATGGCTACTTTATTCGATCCTATCTCACGAGCCATTCGACATTCTCGACTTTATCATCGTGAGATTGAAGATGCTATGCGAGATGCTATGAGTTTGGCGGACAACAACTATTTGCGCATATAATTTCTTACATATCACGATACCTTCCTCGAGGCGAGCATCGTGAGAGTACTGGAAGAAGCGAGTTAAGTCTTCGTCGATACATGCCTCCATCTCTTGGCAGCGAGCCGCAAGGACAACGTTCCATGAGGAGGGCTCGGAGGCAGATACATGAGGAGGAGAGAGACCACTCAAGGGAGGACCGGAGCACTAGCGGTGAGGAGCATCTTTGGGTTGGCGCGGATCATTGATATTGGCTGGGATAGCGGCAGCGATGAGGAGGAAGACCTGAGTACTTTCGGCGATCTGAGCCCACGACCCTGGCAGGTGGATCGAGCTCTATACACGAGGACCGAGGCGACTTCAGCTGCACCGTCGGCGGCTCTGACGTGACACGGTGACTCCGTCTTCTGTTTCTCGAGGCCCAGAGCTTACTCACGTACTTGCCGATTGTTGAGTTCGAAGTCTCGAGCGTTTCAATTGCCCAGCGGCGGGAGACACATACCCAATTACTAGAGGAGATGAGGTTGCATCGACAAAGCGACCCAGGCGACTTTGGTACCGATTAGATGCAAATGGCTCGATGTTCACTTTCTTCTCGGTACTTTGGTCGGTTGTACTGTCTGATTGGTCTTACAACCTCATTACCCGGCTCGATTCCACCTCCGCTTCTGGCATTCTTGCCCACTTGCTGTTGGGGGCTTCTACCACCTCCGTGTCCATGTTCCCCACGGCTCCTACGGTCTTGGCAGGATGTTTTCGAACCGGTAGATGATAAGGCATCGCTCCGTTGTCCACTACTCCACCTACTTTAGCGGATGCACCCACATCGACCATGCCTACCCGTGCTCGGCGAAGAGGCCGAACATGCGTCCGTGCATGCTTGACATGGTGGCGAGATGGCTGCTTTCGAGTGTAGTATCGTTGAGTTCGCACCTATCGAAGTGATGCCGACTCCTCAAGTTGGCGGCGATCGATCGTTGCCTCGAGTGTGCTCTGTGAGTTCACCTCTGACCCTGAGGCTCCCGATGAGGATAACAACTGCGCCAATATATACAGAACATCGGTCTCCGGACTCAACACACATTGCTGTGATTGCTCAAATCACGAGAGAATATTCTTGTCTGGTGTTGTGGATCGACCTCCGAACTGGTGATGCAGCACAGGCAGGCCCATCAGAGACCCCTTGCGGCGACCAGCGATTACTCAGACCCCTTCACCAGCAGTTCATAGGCCCCTCATGAGGAGACTAAAGCTACAAAGTCGAGGAGGAGAACCTCGGCAGGCTGAGCAAGCGGTGTTGGCGAGGCGATAGGGAAGACTCGGCTCTAGCTCCGATCTTTTTGGTACTAGTCCAAGCATGGGCCAGTAGTTCTCTCTTATCGCCACTTGTCTTTTCGGTTGTTATGCACTCTAACTTGCTTGATATGTCGTATTTCGATTTATTTGTGTTAGCCTAGATTGGAGCGATGCATTTCATGACAATTTTATTTAACTTTGTACCCTTTCATGATAATCATGCAGCTTTTGCGGTAGGATGGTCCGGTATACATATATTTACATGGGATCATCTGATTTGTAATTCGTTGTAGCCCACGGCGAAAGTTATGCGCATATAGGGGATGATTCGGTCGTTATCTAACCTTGGCGGATCGTCCGGTCGTGTAATCGGCTCCGTGCTTGAGAGCACCTAGCAAGACAAGGTGTAGAGCTTTAGTCTCGGGCCAATCACTTTCTGCTGCGATTGCTACGATCCCACGAGAGAATAAAGTGCTATCTATCGATTACACGAAAGGAACAACTACGAGTGGCGCAACATTGAGATAACTTCGTCCTTACATGAAGATCCGAGCAAGAGCTAACACCACTAAAATCAACTCGGCACTACATGGTAAATGCGTTTCTCGGGAATGCCCAAAGATCGGAGCGAGTGGATCGACCTCGCGCTCTGCAATGAAATCGCCGGCGAGGCTCGTGGAGGTCTTGATATTGAAATGGTCTACTCTCGTCACCATCGGACCGATGGGCTAGCGGTGATGTCGTAGGAAGCGGGCTATGGGTCATGTGCTTGGGGTCTCGGGAGTTGTCTCCGCCGCACTAACAGGCCCACCCTCGGACCCAATGTCGGCTCGAGGCGGAGTCGCCTCATCGTCCACATCTCCTCCAGGCCAATGTCGGCTCGGGATGAGTCACTTGAGAAGCAGGCGCCAACTCTGTCGCCGTCGCCCGATCGTCGGCGTTCGGTAAACTGGGTCCCCGATGCGGGCGGAAGAGGAGGAGGAGAGCAGCCGGTAGTGGAGAGGCCATCGATGGCGGCGGGCGGACCCTTGACCTCGAGAGGCCGGAGGAGGAGGAGGAGGAGGAGGAGGAGGAGGCGGAAATGGGCGGGGGAGGCGGCAGCGGCGTTAGCGAGGAGGGCGCCAGCGACTACATCCCGTCATGTCGCAGCTTGGACACCTCCTCCTCCTCCGGCTCCTCCTCCGACAGCGTCAAGCTCTCGTCCGGATGAAGGCGGCTGGCAGCGGCGATTCTGGATGTAGATAGAGTAGCTTATCTAGGTATCTAGTTGGCGCATAATTATGATGTACTCTGGCGCCCTTTTGGATGTACATTTTGTGTGTTACATAACTTAATATATCTGTTTTGGAAATGTTAATAGAATTGAAATTTCAGAAAATGACACTCAATTCTCCCTCAATTAGCGGTCTCCCCAAAGCTATTTGGCGAAGTCAAATTTAACTAAACAGGATCATCCTCTTTGTACTATTGGGAGAGGTTATATTTGAAGGCTTTTTTGCGGAACAATGGTCGGTGTACACTTGAGCCAATGAAATATGGGACCGTATGAGTCAATGTAATGTAGGTCGATGGCAATTTTCTTGGCGACATGTTTAAAGTGCCAAATAACCAAATCTCTCCCCAAACTATGGGCGGACCATCGGTATGTGGAATAAATCCCTTTGATGTCTGACGCCGCTTTGTAGAAATCGTTGGAACCGCTGTGGAAATCTTGTGCACTTTGTGAAATTCTAACCCTAAAATCTCTAGGCGGTGATCGAGTGCTCCCCGTCCAAAGCGGCAAAGCCAAATTTCCCGTCGGCGCCTCACGCCGCCGCCCTCGGTGACATCCTCGGGCTCGCGCTGCACATAACCGTTCCGGCGCTCGGTGACCTCTCCATGACTCGCGCCTCAGGCTACGTCCATCGATTACCGTCGCCCCTTAAATCCCGTCGCCTCGCTTCGGTGACCTCTCGTAGGCTCTCTCCTCAAGCGAACTTTCCGCCGGGCCGTCAAGCGCTGAAGCCTCACCCTCGTCGATCACGAGGACGCCTCACAAGCGCCGCCCAGTAATGTCAGACTTACTTTTGATTCAAGAATCAAAAGAAAACAACAAGGAACAAACGAAAACATAGCAACACAAGAGAAAAAGCTGGAATATAGGTTGATAGCGATAATATGAACTTGCGACTCAAGTCTTTCTCTTCACTTGTGAGCCTTTGGATCTTCATACCGATTCGATTCTTGAAATAAAACCATCTGCCTTGATTCGATTCAACTCTCCCAATTCCTAGCATGTGCATAAGCTTCCACCAATGTTCTAGGATTAATGGACTTGATTGGTACCACGATATAATTCTTCAAGCGGATATGAAGTGGTCCAAGTAATACTCCTCTTTAAGCTCATGTGGCGAATTGAGGCCAAGAAAGGGTACTAGTATCAATTCTATTCTTGCTAATCCTTTGATGCCTTTCTGCGAGGTAAAATAAACCTCGGCAATAGCTACTTTACGCTCTTGGAGTCCTTCTTAATTCAAAGCATTTTTCCGCTTTTACGATCCATGCATCGGGATGATTTCCATCAATTTTGGAAACTCCACTTTAGGACCTTTGCTAAAGTTCTGTTGTAATGAGCCTGTCATCTCCGGCGACCATCATTCCTTCCAATGCTCTAGGCCATTGATAACCCGATTATAATCGGGACCTTGCTGTTATACAAATATATATTCTGTTGAAAGGGTTGATCTGAGGCTTATAATTTGGTACATAAGGAGGTGGAAGTACTAAGGCCGAGGTGCAAATGCTCCATTAGCTAATGTGGGTGGATACATACTAACATAGTAAGTTCTACTTCTTTGTTTCTATATTTTGTAATGGCATTTGTCTCATCATAGGAAAGTAGTAGCGGTTGCTTGAAATGCTAAAAGGAATCTGAGGTAGTTCTTGAGTAAAATGGTTAGAGGCATAAGATTGTCCACTACACAGGGTCTCAAACATATTCCTTCTTGGCTGGCCCTTCTCATATTAGCTTTGTGCTAGTTGCTCTCTTCCTCCTTCAGATTTCTTTCATTACTGGAACTTCCCCATGACGGTTATCAACTATGGTCTTAAGCATCTCCATGATTTGATCTATTTTCGTGAGTTACCTTGCATCTTACGAAGTTGATCAATATCAGCTAAGGTAATTACTACTTCAATATCGGCCTTGATTGAGCGAGGAAACTTCATTTGCACTTGTGAGCTTTTGGATCTTCATTGCAATCTGTTTTGTAGTAAGATGGGAGAAAAAAATTGCCCACCAAGAAGGTGCGTAAGAGGAGCCTGCATGGAGAGCTTCGTGGTATCTGTGCTTTGCAAGAGGAGGAGCGATGCGAAGGCGACAAGACTTAGGCGAGAAGGATGGCGAACGCAGTGGCGGAAGAACACCGAGCCCATCGTTTTCCTTAGGCAGCGATGGTTCCTCGTCATCGTACAAGAGCCCAAGCCAGTTCCATGCCCACGACCGAGCGGCGGCGTGGAAATCGACTCGACTCGATCCCAATGAAGAGGTATTAAGAAGAGTGAGCTTGTTTTATTTGTAGCTTGGCGTGGACATAATTGCATTTCCTTATGTTTGCGTATTCCTCGTGTTTATTTCTATGAAGAGGCGGAAAGGCGATCCGCCCGACTAGCTTGCGATTCAAGAGGTAATTGAAGATACCTCAGGGCATGTTCCGTGGATTCTCTGCTGCAACAAGCACGACCTCACATAAATGAAGCAGAGAACAAAGTAGGAACAAGTTACGGCGGGCACTTGGTATATCACGGAGTCGGTCCTTTAGGAGAGCCCCTAGCACCTCGTGAGGCACTATCCAAGTTCAAAATAGCTTTGCGGTGTCTTGTCAGGACAATGTCTCCATCACGATTGATAAGCCCCGGACAAAGGTGGCGATCGACAAAGCGCACCTTTGGACCGAGCTCTGAGAAAATCATAAGGTTCCCCACAGTATGAGGCCATCGCTAAGAAGAATGCCTTGGATGTGATGGGGAAGAGCTTCAGGCTGGAGGTATGAGTGAACAAGTACTTTGTGAAGGCAGGCGGACACCATTCGAAATATGGAAAAATCACCGTGGTGAATGGGCGGAGTTTGTCCGTGAAGACCTAGCGAAGCCGTAGCATTGGCGAGGTGTCACAGTGCCCTCGCGAAGAAGAACAAGTACCCCCATCACTGGGCACGGTGGGTATGCCCCTAAGATTGTTGAGTGGAGGAGTAAAGAAGAAGAGAAGCCCGTCTTGGGATAGAGAACCCATTGGCGACACGGCGGAGGCGAAGTGGGTCCTAGCTCGCCAACCCAGACAAGAAGGGTCGTAAAAAGCACGGTGGACCTGCGGTCTGGAAGTTCGGCCAAGTGCGAAAGATCTCGCACGAGCAAGCGGAGGGATCTTCGTGCAGACAGGAGAATGGCGACCTAACGACGGCGTTGGGAACCAAGAACACTCGAGTCGCTTTTCGTGGCGTCGGAAGTCAGTGGGCTTCAAGCATGGGTTCCCAAGAATATCAAGACCAATACAAGTCGTGTCAAAGATATAAAGAGGACCATGGCGATACAATAAGACAACTAGCCCAACAAGAGTTTTTAAAGCGTGGGAAGAAGAAGGCGGAAAGGGTGTTACAAAGCGGTCGGATGACAACGAGCCCGACCGCATCCGGAATAGCGTCGGGTCGCGCCGGTCCCAGCGCCCGATATCACATGGATGATATCACGAGAGGCAACCAAGTGCAAGCTACGTGCAAAGGGGGCTGATGCGTCGGTCGAGCTTCTTGAGGCGTGGCATATCCGAACGCGTGATACACAACCAACTTTCCCGATTGGTCACGCGCAGGTGCAAGTGGACATCGTGCTTGTTCCATGCCTTGGCTTGTGGAAGCTACCATTCAGCACCCACGATGGCGTAGAGACCATCAAGATGCAGTTGGGTCATTTATTGTATGGCCCAAGGAAGATATTGCATTGATACAAGAGAGGTCGAGAGCGCCGGTGACAAGTCAAGGCGTCCTACCTCTTCCAAAATTGCCTACACCACAAACCGCATCTTCTCTGGCGGCGCCTTCACCACATGCGTATCTTCTCGCGGCGCCTTCCTACAATAGCGCATCTTCTCCGGCGGCGTCTTCACCATGGTGCATCTTCTCCTTGGCGCTTCACCACAATGCGCATCTTCTCCATCATGGCGCCTTGTGCACCGCATGCACCACCTCCGTTGCCCCAACCGTCTGTAGCGCCTCATCTTGGCGATGTTGTTGGTTGCAAAAAAAAACAAAAAGTAGATTGCAATCAGCGAAGTACCACCAAGTCAAGAGGAGTGCCAACTCCACTTGAGTCTGAACCATGCCTTCACTAGAGACTTATGAGCATGGCAATCCATTTCTCCCCATGGAGTAGATCAGCGAAGGACCATGGGAGTTGAAGAACTCCATGGTGGTACTTGAGGGCATCTCGTCTTGGGGTGAAGGGCATTCAAGCGCCGTCCCTCGGATGTCTACAAACACAAGGATACTTGCTACGTGCGGATCGATTTTGGTGACTTACAGCAGATGTTCCGTTTTGGAAAACTTCGACATCAACTTGATCGGCGTGTGGTGCACGTAAGTTGGCCATTGACCTACCCTACATTGTTATATCGGCTCTTGCGGTTGAGTGCTAAGTTGAGTTCCTCTTTATAGTAATGGCTTGTTAGATCATTCAAAAATTGGCGGAATCCATATAATTTTCACTAAATCGTAAGTTGGCGATTTTAGTGGTTTTCCTTTTAAATAAAGTTAACCACGCAAATCTATCTAACAAGATGCATTTGCCAAAATATGATATTTGCCAAAATGTCATGTTTCCCGACATTGACATATAAATTGGCGCATTGACCATTGACTTAATTACATGTAGAATGCAATATAACGATGTTAAAAAGATGGGAAAATGTGTGGGTTCCTTGACCCCATACGGATTAACCAGAGAGCTTAAGAGTTGTACTCAATGAAAAGGAGTTGAAGGATAAGGGGATGGCGGAAGCAGAGATAGAAAAAAGCGGCGATCCACGACCCAAGATCGCCAAGTACATGTGGGGATATACATAGCAAAAGCAATGCTCCGGATGCAAGACAAGGGCGTCATAATGGCTCCCTACAATTTTAAGTAATCTTCTCATTAAGTCAATCGTTGCTAAAAGTTCAGTTTGCACCATAATCACTCGTGAAACTTACATAAGTTTTCGTTGCTTGGCGATCACTTCATTTGTTTCATCTTTGTGCAAGCGAGTAGATATATGGTCCTTGGCTCATCTAGAACCCCACCGGAATCTTACAATGAATTCACCCACATCTTAAATGCGTAAGAAATATATATACACAAACATACATAACGTAATTTATTTTATGATATGATAGTTACTTGTTGTTGTTGACATTGAGTAGGGTTTCAAGCATTACGCAAAAAAGGAAACATGATCTGCGAAGGGTCAAATAAGATGCTTTGCTATATCTACCCATGGGTAAGAAGGCGCTTGTAATGCTTCAACATAATTGCACTACTAAGGAAGGGTATTACCAATGAACTAATTCCATACATTATTATTTGATTTGAAGTGCCACAAGCAACCTCTAGGCGGTGTTCTTTGTGGATACTCGTCTGCGAGTTCCTCGGGATCAACGGGAAGTCTGAAGCAACCCCGGGGCGTAAGCCTATACAAATTGGCGATTCAAGATTATTTATTATGCGGTTCTCGATTTCACTATTGTTTAACCTCTTTATTGCCTACTTTATTATCGCGGTGAAGATTGCAAAGACCACTTTGGCACTCATCGATGATGACCTTTGCAATGTGCAAAAGGACATGTGCAGTTCATTAAATCGTGAAGTCATCCATGAGAGAGGTAGTTTCTTTTACCGTGAAGGTGAAGTGGCGAAGCATGCTACACTTTGTAATTGGGAGATGAGGATAGATGGACCGTGAACAACGATGTATATATATATTTTTTGAAAGACACCAAAATTGTAATTTATATTAGATAGAGAATATCGGAGGAGTACATGGCGTGAGATCTGCACCTGGAGAGTTTTACAAGGAGAATATCAGAGGAGTATATATATAACCTTGTGTATATAACCTTGTATATATATACATAATGCAATTATGATTTATATGTGCTTTGTATATATAATCCTTGTCATTGTTATGTATGGATTTGTGCTGAACAGTGATGTGATTGATAGAATGTATGCATTTGTGCAGGTGGACAAACTTAAGCTGCGCTGTGAAAATGCTTATTTATCTAGGTGGGTGCTTAAGCCACCGACCCGATAAAAGCGCATTTGTGTGAGGCGATGCTTAAAAACGCTGTACAAATAAACATTTGTGCTTGAGCGGGTTCTTAAGCCATCCGCTGTACAAATGCATTCTATCTGTGCGGATGGCTTAAGAACCCTTTGCACAAATGCTTATTTGTGCAGGCGGTTTCTTAAGCGCTTACCTTCTATACCATTCTGGCACCTAAAACGCCTATGCAATTATACGATTTACAGACCTTGATTCTGAGCGGATGCTGCGCTTTGTGAATCGTTACCAACCGCCTGTACAAATGATTTCTGTAGTAGTGCTTGTGAGCAAGGTGAAGTAAAGATTTATTGGTTTGGAGGTGTTCTTCCTGCCCTAATGGAGGTGTTTCCTGGTTCCAATGGCTCTAGGGTTCCTAGATTTGGAGATTTTGCTGGGAATCTAGCTTTAGAATGGAGGGAACTCTGTGCTGTTTTCGAGCAGATTCGTCAGCCGTTTTGTAGCACCGATTTGGGTAAGGTAAAATCATTTCCTGAGTATTTGAATATAGAGAAAGTTGTAGATCGTCGAATCCCCTTTAATTTTAGTACAAGAACACAAAAATCCATTAAGCCAATTAAAAGTTATGCCATTTTTAGTGTTTGCTGTTCAGATTGGGTTGCTAAGAGAAAAGTAGGAAATTTCCTGTAAATTTATAAAATATATTTGTTTTCTTGATTTGGAGTTAGGAATCAAAAGTTATGGCCTGTTGAAATTGCTGTCCAGAACTGCAATCTCTGCTGAAAGTTCAGAGTTGCTCTGAAATTCAGAGGGCAGTTTAAGGACCATTTTTTCAGGTTTTGAGCAAATGGCTATAGGGTAACTATAGGTTATCCTCTTGTGGTCATTTGGAGCCCAAGAATGCAAATTTTACTTAGCCAATTAAAAGTTATGTTCATTTTAGTACCTGCTGTTCAGAATTACTGTTAATACTTATAACCTCTGTTCATCTCTAATCTGAGAATTAGTAATGCATCTTCTGAATAAATGGCTACAATAAAGTTGTATATTATCCTCTTGTGATTATTTAGAAACTGAGTTTACTCAATTTGGTTCAACCATTAAAAAGTTATGCAAGTTTAACTTTTTGCTGTCCAAATTGTGACTAATAGCAAATTCAATTTTGTTACGTGATTTAGGACAAGTTAGATGCTGAGTTGGAATTTGCAATTGTCTAGAGATAGATGAGAATTTCAGTGTAGTTGCCTAAAATGTCTTTGTTTGCTTAAATTGAAGTTGTATAGCAATAGTTGTGCTATGGCTAAGTGGGCTATTCAAACCAGTTTTGTATGAATTCAGAGTTTGGGGAAAATTTGAGTTAGGGAGTAAATGTGTTGTTTGTTGACTCTAGAACTTGTGAAATTGAGTGCGTAATCGTGTTTCCAGGTGGTGTAGCTTCAGGAGTGGCTTCTCCTTCCCGCCACTTCACTTCTTGCGGTTAAAACAAGCTGCATGTAAAAGCAGAGAGATGATTTGGTGGTATTTAATGTTAAAACTTAATACCTGTTTTTTTTCTTCTTGTTGTTGATTGATCATACTTCCTTACATAACAAATATGAAGTGCTTATGAGATGAAAGGTATTGGTGGAGGGTTAAATGAATGTGTAATGTATATAATGAAGCAATGAATCATTCTCCTTCATACCCAAGAAATTGCATGGGCAGTCGGTGAGAAAGTCATAACTAATCCGGTGAGGTCGGTGAAAGTTAAGACTAATCCGGAGCGCCCTGAGTAAGACCTACCTCGTTGTCCCATCCATCGAGGTGGATGGGAGCGAGACGAGAAAGTAGGCACCTCCACGGGATGGAGGTAGAGGGTGAACATCGACCGGGTGTTCCTCGGCTATCTCGGTATAAGTCTTAAAAGGTGCATATGAGCATTCAAGCATATTCGCATTACATAGCATTACTATTAATGGCTATTGTGATGAGTGGTATTGTGTGGAGGTGGGTTAGAGCGTGGGCTCACCCAAAAGTATTTAATAAGATGTGTGAAAAATTGTGTGTAATATGGTTATGTCGGATGCATTGTTTGAGTGCATGTTAATGATGGATGACAAGCGATGATCCTTGAGTTGAGGGTAATTTACAGGTTAAGAATGGATCGAGTCGTGAACTCATCCAATGTTGTCTAATGAGGTATGTGAAATAAGTGAGCAATGTAGTTGATGAGGTAACGGATGGTGATTTCTTTGTTTATGTATTTGTTAATTTGGTATAATAGATAGGAGCATATTCTTGATTTAAATACTTTAATTGATATTGATATTATTACTTGTTGCACTTTGTTGAGTCTTGAACTCATGCTTGTTTGTTTAATGTTTTAGGTACCTGAGAGCGACTTGCCAGGATGGGATTTAGCTACACCTCTCTCACACACATGACATGTTAAAGGATTAGTTGGTTACTCAGTCCATTTTGATAATTAGTTGAATTCATTATGTAATCATGTTGTAGATGAGTTTTAATTGATGATTGATGATATTACACTTAGATGGTAATGTTGGTTGTTTGATGTCGTGTTGTTGTTGTTATTAGAATGTATATATGAATATTCTCTTTTGTCTACTGAGTGGATGTCCACTATTTTAGGGAAGGTGCTGCCAAAATTTTTAGTGGATTTTGGAGTACTATTAGAGTTTGATTTTCCTTATCTAGTTTTAATTTCTGTTTGGTGACACTCTAGGCACTGTGGGTGCCGAAGTGTTACAACAAAGACTTTCTTCTTTCTCATCTCACAACTAAACTCCAAAATTCTCCAACTTCCATGCTTTCTCCCCCTCTTGCGCCCTTTTCTTCAAACTTCTCTCATGGCGAAGTTCGGCCCGACCAAGATCACCGAGGAGAGGCTGCGGGCGCTCGAGGGCTCGGATCTGTGGGCACTGGCGGATCCCATGTGAAAGAGCCCGTCTTGAAGGATGATGAAATCGTCATCTGCGACCTCTACACCGTCAACGGGCTTCGAATGCCCGACAGTGAGTTCCTCGAGTCCGTACTCGCCCACTGCGAGTGCGAGATCACCAACTTGAACCCTAACTCCATCCTTGTCATGGCCATCTTCTCGCACCTTTGCGAGGGATTCGTGGGCATTTTGCCCTTGGCGAGCCTCTTTTTTCATTTTTATTCCTTGTTTCGCACCGGTGCGGCTTCTCCCACCGGTTCTGCATATTTTCGTTTGCGGCCCAACCGACTATACGAGTACCATTTCTTTACGCTCAAAGACTCGGTGTCGCGTTGGGCCGATTTCTGGTTCTATTTGAGGAAGGTGGAGGGAAGCACTCTCTGCTACTCCGGAGCGGCGACGCCTAGTGTCAAGACCCCGCGCCCACCCGTGCAAGCCGAGGAGGAGTGGGCCTTGATGACGATCAACGAGCTCACGAATATGGGGCTCACTGGTCGTGACATCGTCCAGGACTTCCTCAGGAACCGGGTGTCCCCTCTGAGGAGGAGGGAGCACCCTCTCTTCAAGGTCTCTGGGTGGCAAGACCTCACCCGAGGGGCTGATTCTGGTAAGCTTCTTGGTCTTGATCGATTTCTGCCTTTCATGCACAATCTATGCTCGTGCTGATGTTTCCTTTTGATCGGTTGCAGCCCCGAGCTTCGACTGGGTGGACAAGCGGGTCATCGAAATGTTCGGCACCCCGAAGGGCAAGGAGCTCAAGCATGGGCGGTAGGTCCCGAAGAATGTGCTCGAGCAGAGTGAAGTGGTAAGCTCCTTTACAATCCATGCTCGAGGGACTGCATCCTGAGCATCTTCTAATAATCTTTTGCTTTGGCAGGAGAAGATCGCCCTCGAGGTGGCGGTGGCCGACCTTAAGCCACTGTCGCACGGCCAGGGGGTGCTCGTCCCTGCCGCTAAGACCAAAAAGGCGAGGGGCAAGAGACAAGCTCCGTCGCCGCCCCCTACTCGGTCGATGAAGAGGCGAGCAACCTCGACCAAAAGTCCTCCTCGGCAACACTTGGGTTCTTGGCGCGGAGAAGATAGCGACACTGGAGGCCTAGATGAAAGATTACTCTCCGAAGAAATCGGAGCTGATAGCTCACCTGCAACAGATCGCGGAGAGGGTGAAGTTGGTCGAGGAGGCGAGGCAGGCCGAGTGCAAGGCGATGGAAGGGGAGCTCGCCGAGCTCAAGGCCAAGCTCGCCGAGGCTACTTGATCTCTGAGGTGGGAGCCAGGAGGAGGATGAGACCTGGCGCCCCTCATGGCGCGCTTGAAGAAGACGGTGAAGGGGGTCGACATGGAGGCAGTCGACCCACTCCTGGCGAGGATCAACCACGCCGCGGAGGAGAAGGCCAAGCTCGTGGTCAAGGCGGTGGCCAACCCCATCAAGGATGATGGCGAGGGGCTCACTCGAGGTAGTCTTCGACCTCCTTCTCTTCTTCTTTTTGTTGTTTCTGTTGATTGCCCCCTTTCTTTCTCTTTCTTTTTTTTGTGTTTGCCCTTATCTGAGCTAACCCCACTCTGCTGACGTGGGCATGATAGCTCCTAGGGTCTTTCCAGATTGCGAGGCAATAATTGACAAAATCCTTGGTCGTGTCATAGAGAGGGAGCTCGCCCTCCTCTCCGACCATGTAATGGGCGAGGCTGTCGACCTCACGACGGCGGACGAGCTCAATGGCGATGCTGACCAAGGAGCCGAGGAACTCCTTGCCCTGGAGGGACCAACCCCCCAGGGCATGTACCTAGCCCTCCCGAGCACTGCGAACGCTCGGAAGGGTGAAGAAGAAGGCCTCGTGATCTTGGGCGAAAAACCTACCCAAGAGAGCACGAGGTCCCCGGGCGAACCACCTACCCAGGACAAGAGCGAGGAGCCCCCGAGCGGACAGCATGCTCGGGAGGACACTACGCACTCCTCTAGTGAACCACATGCTCGGGGGGACAACGAGAAGACCCTGAGCAATCAGCTGCTCAGGAGGGAAGCGCGACATCCCAGGGCGAACTACGTGCCCGGGAGGGCAGCGAGGGGATCCTGGGTGAACTTCCTGCCCAGGAGGAAGGCCAAATCTCCCCGCCAAAGTCCCCCGCTGGAAGTCTCGCGGATCTTCGGGGGGCAGACGTCGTCAAGGCCTTTCGAGATAACCTCTGCATGCGTCTCGGTCGGGTAAGCATACTTCCTTTTTCCTCGTGGTAGTTTCTTCTTTGGAGTCCAGGGGGGTGTCTAAGATCTTTCTGCCTATAGGTTCTTCAAGAGACCATGAAGGACTTCGACTCGGCGACGGTTGCACCCAAGGTCCTGGCCAAGATGAATGCCGATCATGAGGCCTAGGTGGCCGAGCTCGAGCAGTGATTGGCTGAGCTTAAGGCCAAGGACCAGATGTAGAAATTTTTCTCTTTTTTTTCTTCTCTTCTTTTTGTACTTCTTGACGATGTGAATAAAGAATAGTTCTTCCCCCGAGACTTGTCTTTGCCTTGTATCATTGTTGTTTTTGTATCTTTTTGATGACCACCTGCAAACAACAGATGCAAGATGAACATACGCGAGATAGACAAATAGAAATACAAGTTAGCACGAAACATGGGTGACACAAGCCCAAAAGATAGACAAATAGAAGTACGACAGGGGCGACACAAGCCCGAAAGATAGACAAATAGATGTACGAGTTACAACAGAACAAGCGCGTTTTCTGGAAAAGACGTTAGTGCGGTAGCTCGTTCCTACTAAGCCCCCACTGCGAATGAAGGGCGTGCACCTAATGTGCGACCACGAGCTCGTTCGCAGAAGAGTTAGAAAAGTACGCGTTATTCCCCCGACCAAGTTACCAACATCTCCGAGTTGCAAGCATGGGTTAGGTCGGGAGAAGGAAACGCGCGTGGACTTAACTTCCTTAGAGTTTTGGACACATGCCCCTAGATTGCGAGCATGGCTGTTGGCGAGGAAGAACGCGCGGTTGCCCGATAGGGTGCGCGACAATCAAGGACGCGCGAATCAAGCTAAGACTCTAGACCAACCGAGAGGGTGTCTGTATGCGATCGTGGTCATGCAGCGAAGAACTACTGCGAATGATGATCGGCTTATGGAGACTGAAGCCTCTGGCGGCGAGTTTAGTGATTCGGCCCTGGTCGTGGCACTCTGTACATTCGTGCGTGCGCTACCCAAACCTTACAATAAGGATTTTTGAAGCGAATGTTCCTGCCCAACGCGCTCGTCCCATCACCAAGATCGTGAGGAAAAAGTATGCCCTTGTGCGAGACGAGTCCGCTTACCAACGGGCAGTGACCATGAAAATATTCACAAAATCTTGGGGGTAACGGACTTCGCGTGGGCGAAGGAACCAAATTTTTACTAGAAAAACCACTAAGCAAGCGAAAAACATAAAATTAAACGCGAGCTTAGACAAAGAACTTACGTAGCTGGTCGATATTCCAGGAGCTCGTGAGCACCCAACCATCTTCCATCGCCAAGCGGAAAGCCCCCGGGCGTGCCATCGAGACGACCGTGAACGGACCTTCCCATCTGGGGGAGGGCTTGTTGGCCTTTGACGTGTCCTAAATTCGACATAGGACAAGGTCGCCAACTTGTAGGGTCCTTGGCCGAATCAACTTAGCCGCATGCCTATGAAGAGCTTGTAGGTAGACGGCAGATCGCAGCAATGCCCTTTTGCGCGTCTCTTCAGCGAGGTTGAGGTCGAGGAGACGCTCGAGCTCTTGGTCGATGCCATCGACCAAGTGCACTCTTTGGGAACCCAGCACAATTTGGTGGGTAGAATGGCCTCTGCACCGTGAAGCGATTTGGAAAGGCGTTTTGCTCGTGGCATTTCGGCGTAGTCTTGGTGACCGAGAGGACGAAGGAGCTCGTCCACCCATGACTTGCCGTGCTGGGTGAGGTTTTTGAAAACCCTCTTCTTGATCCCCTGAAGGATTTGACCATTTGCTCATTTGGCCACTCCGTTGCTCTGCGGATGAGCTACAGAGGCGAAGCAGACCTTTGTCCCAATGTCCTCGTAATAGGCTTGAAACAGTTCGCTGGTAAACTGAGTGCCATTGTCTGTGATGAGGCGATTGGGCACTCCAAAGCGTGTCACCACGTTACTGTGAAAAAATCTTCTAGCTGCCTGAGTCGAAATAGTTGATACGGGTTCGGTCTCGATCCACTTAGTGAAAGTGTCGACGGCCACGAGCAAGAATTTGCAACCTCTTCGACCACAGGGGAAAGGCCCGAGTATATCGAACCCCCAGGTTGAGAAAGGCCATGAGAGTGGGATAGTTTGAAGCGCGTATGCCATTTGGTGTGCCTTGCGGGCATGGAACTAGCATGTCCGGCAAGTCGCCACGATTGCCTGAGCATCGGCTAAGGCCGTTGGCCAATAGTATCCCAACCGGAAGGCTTTGCTCATGAGCGTCCTGAAGGATGAGTGACCTCCGCACACTCCCTCATGGATATCTCTGAGAAGAAAATTGTCCTCTTCTCGAGATATGCAATTGGAGAGGACTCCAAGTGCCCCTTTGCGGTATAAGGCACCCTCAATCAACTTGTATTGAGAGGAGTGCCTTATAAGTCGGAAATGCTCGGCTTCTTCCTCGGGCAGTGTCCCATGGGCAAGATATTGAACGAATGGCGTCATCCAGTCTGCACCATGCTCGAGGAGGGAGACGTTACCGCACGTCTCCGATGCCTCCTCTACAAAGGAAATGTGATGAGGACATCACTACTATGGATATGTCCACACCAAGTTGGACCAACTCCACGTCACCCATAGGCCAAGAAGACGGAGATACCAAATCCATCACGTTTTGGAATCCAATTCGGCCTCCCGAAATAGCCTAAAGTAAAACGACCATAACTTTTGATTCCGGAGGTTTCTGGAGACCATGAGTACATGTTTGAAAGATCTCGGTGTCTACTTTCCAACGGATCTAGCCTCACCTCAAAACTCCTTCAGATGCGTCCTAAAACTGCCAAAAACCAAGCGTCCCTTTTCTAGTACAAATTGATATGGGTCTTGGGCCTTGTAATTTGAGTTGTAGTCAGCCTCCAACTATTTTGGCCGAGTTTCCATGCCCTCTCTCCTCCTTAAATATGCAGCCACACCTTCATCTAGGGTTTGGTCGGGTTTTGTTTGATTAGTTTAGCCAAGTGCAAACTTTAAGTCTTCAAGTTGTGCTGGACAGCTACCTTGTCAAGATCTTCAATAGAACTCCACCCTTGTTTTTGCCTTCATTCATATTTGCAATTTCAGATTGCTTTACCATTGTTCTTGCTTGTTCTTCGGTTGAATATAGGAATTGAACCTCGTGTTCAGGTTGATCGTGCCAACGGCAAGATCAATAACCCTTTGGAGTTGGTTTAGCGATTGCTAAGGCGCATCGTCGTAAATGCGTTGTAGTCGGATCGTCAAAGTCAATTCCTCCAAATCAAAGTTATCACTCTCATCGAAAGATCGGGACCCAAAGTCACATCGAGAATGAAGGGCTTGTCTGATGATGCTCGTGGCGCCCACGGTGGGGCGGGCATCTGGGAGGAACCGACCTTGGAGAGATGGTCGGCCAGGGAATTGTCCTTCCTAAGGATGTAGAGTACTTCGAAATTTCTAAAGTACCGCTCCATCTTCCTCACTTCAACCAAGTAAAGCGCCATTGAGTTATCGAACAACGATACTCCTTATTAACGGTTGACGACCAAGCTGCGAATCGCCTCTTCTGATCGGTATTTGGACTCGGCGCTTTGCATGCTCATACCCCACCAGAAGGCCTTCATACTCCACCGCGTTGTTGGTAGCGGTGAAGTGTAATTGGATGATGTACTAGAGTTGATCCCCTCGAGGGGATTTTAGCACGACGCCAGCCCCCGAGCGTTCATAAGCTCGGGACCCGTTGAAGTACATGGTCCAACGACCGTCTTCTGATCCGTTGGGCTCGACGACGGGTGGCACCGGATTCGTCCATTTCGCAACAAAGTCCGTCAGGATCTGGGATTTGATTGCCGTGCGAGCCGAGAAGTGGATATCGAACTCGGCGAGCTCCATAGCCCACTTCGCTATCCGGCCGCCGGCGTCCCGATTTCTTAGGATCTCCCTAAGTGAAATGTTGGTCGGAACAACGACCTTATGAGCTTGAAAGTAGTGGCGTAGCTTCCTCGAAGCCACAAGCAGAGAGTACAAGAGCTTCTGGACCTTAGGGTACCGCTCCTTCGGTCCGTGCAAGACCTCGCTGACATAGTATATCGGTCACTGCGCCCCGTCTCGTTCCACCGTCAACACCGCGCTTACGGCCTAGGGGGTCGATGCAAGGTATAGCAGAAGCGCCTCCCCCGACCTTGGCGTGGCTAAGACAGGTGGGCTGGACAGATACTGCTTTAGCTCCTCGAAGGAACGGTTGGCTTCTTCCGTCCATGCGAAGCCCTTATACTGTGAAGCGCCTTGAAGAAAGGCATCCCACTGCATGGACCAAAATAAAGCGACTTCGAGCCGCCATGCGTCCGGTCGAGCTCGGACCTCCTTCGCAGCTTTGGAGGCGCATTCTTTCAATAACCCGATTTTTTCTGAGTTTGACCCGATACCTTGTGGCCCGATCATGTAGTCGAGCACTTTGCCCGCTCTCACCCCAAAGACACACTTTTCCGGATTAAGTTTTATTCGATGTCTATTGAGGTTACAAAATGTTTCCTCAAGGTCGGATACATGACCCGAGGTGAGCCTACTTTTCACCACAATGTCATCTATAAACACCTCCAGATTTTGGCCTATCTGATCTAGGAAAGTCTTCTGCATTAGGCGCTGGAAGGTCGCTCCGGCATTCTTCGGACCAAAAGACATGGTTGTATAGCGAGCGTGTTAGAGCAGTAATAATGAAGAAGTCTTCCCTTCATTTTCAGGGGATAGGCTGATCTGGTGAAAACCCGAGTAGGCATCTAGAAAGCTCATCACCTGGGACTCCGCCGTCGTGTCGTCTAGCTGGTCTATGCGTGGCAGCGGGAAATTATCTTTGGGACAGGCGGCGTTTAGGTCGGTGTGGTCGACACACATACGACACTTGCCACCTTTCTTCTTGACGATGACTGGGCTCGCCAGCCATTCTGAATGCTTGACTTCTCGGATGAAGCTGGCTTTAAGAAGTTCGTCGAGTTCATCCTGGATGATTGTTTGTTTCTCCAGGGAAAAACGCCTGAGCTTTTGGCGCACAGGCTTCTTATTAGGCTGAATAGCTAGCCTGTGCTCAATTACTTCCCTTGGGACTCCGGGCATGTCGGACGGTTCCCAAGCGAATACGTTCGCGCTCTTCCAGAGGAAAGTAATGAGCTCGAATTCCTATTTGGGATCTAAGGAAGACCCCAAATGTAAGACCTTGGTCGGATCCACACTACTCAGCGGGACTGCCTTGGTTTCACCTCCAGGCTAGAGGGCAACTTTTGGCCGGGAGTGCATCGGCCCTTGGTCGGGGCCACGTTGAGGCAGCTGCCCGACCATGTGGAGCGACTTCTCATCACAGTTCAAGGCCGCCTTTTGGTCCCCCTAATGGCGATGACACCTTTTGGGCCAGGAACCTTCAGGCACTGATAAGCGTGATGCGTGACGGCCATGAAATTAGAGAGAGTCGACCTGCCGAGGATGGCATTGTAGACCGACTCGAAGTCGACGACCTCGAATGTGATCATCTCGGTTCGAAAGTTGTTTGGGCTCCCGAATGTGATGGGTAAAACGATCTGGCCAAGGGGCTTGATCGAAGTGCCCGGAACGATCCCGAAGAACGGGACCGCTATACTTTTTATCTTGGACCGAGGAACTTGCATCTCGTCTAGGACCTTAGCGGATATGAGATCCAGGGAACTCTCGCCGTTGATGAGAACCCGCCCCACCTTGGCGTTGCTGATGGTCGGGCTCATGACCAACGGGAGTTTCTGAGGCTTGGTCATTCCAAGAGGACAATCATCCTTAGAGAAAGTGATAGACAGCTCGGACTACCTGAGCTGCTACACGGGGGGCTTGCCCAGGGCGATGTGGTATACCTCCCGTGCTGCCTCCTTCAGGTCCCTGCGGGACTTGTACGCTGAGGAGCCCCTGAATATAACTGCTATGTGGTTATGGGGCTCCTGGGATTCCATGTTGTCATCCTCGTTCGCGGGACTCTTGCCCTTGCTGCTCTCCCCTTTCCCTAGGAGCGTAGGCATGGGGCCCTTGCCGTTGGAAAACTTCTCCAGGCGGAACACCCAGATTCTACAATTGTGAAGGTCATGCCCGTATGCCTGATGAAGCGGGCAAAAGCGGTTGTCCGAAGGCGCACTCCTGCCTTCGCAACCTTTGTCATTGCGACCTTGGTCGATCTTGTGGCTGGCCGGATCCTCCTCCCCGGTGTGAGCCGCCCGGACCGTCCTCGGGTTATTTGAATGTCGGTCACCCTTATCGGATTTGGAGGTTAGCAGCGGATCACCGATGGTGCTCACAGTGCTAACACCCAAGCCCAATTAGGACAACAACGATTCCATTGAATAACTCGACAACAATCCCGTATTCCCCGGTATGCAACCGAAACTTCGCCAGGATCGCCCGCATACGGTTTCCATTGCCATATCAAACCAATGCACATAAAGGGGTAACGAACCCAAAACTTTACTACCGAGACACGCATAGCGAAGCACAACAACGACTAAAACCAAGGCACAAAGACAAACCGAGACAACCACACAAGAGCCAACCTAGACTCGGAAAATCTACAAAATTTGACATGGCGCCCTAGAATCTGAACATCCACACACAGAGAGCAGAAGAAACAATTAATCAAGTATAGCATAACAACAACAACCATAGCATAAGGATCAGCATGGATAGAAGTAGCATCCTAAACATGAGTTAAGCATGGTCTTACAACAAGGTTCAACATGGAAACAGGCAAGTATTTAAACAAGGACTAGACATAGTTTAGAAGGCTAGCTATACAACAAAATGAGCTCACAACCAACATATTAAACCAAAAGTAAGACATCTCCGGAAGTGTCACGCCTTGAACACTTCGAGGCGTTTTAACGTCGAGCCTAGTTGCTATTCGGTGTCCCGCCCGACCACCGAGAAGCAAAAGCAGCAGAACTCACACCCGGTGTCCTCACCAAAACCACAAAGCGAAGCATGAGTCTGAAGGCACTCATAAGACTTACCGTGGTCCATATATGACCAACTCGAAAGAATATGCATTTGGATGTAGCAAGGAATAAGCTTAAGGTAAAAGTGCATAAAAGCTTAACTTTGTTGCATAATCACATTCATCTACACAATTTACAAGTTTTATAGCATTTATGGACAGCACCTACTACTAGAGTGAAATCTGAATTTAAGCATTAAAGAGAGTAAATAATAACATGAAACAAGCATCAACATCAAATATACCAACTAGTTTCATGTTTATGTTGTTACTACGTTGAAATGTTGGATGATACAAGCGTGCTCATATCTGAGAGCGCGGCAATTCGAATCGCTTATTCACCCTGCAGGGGATCATCAATCGCACGACATGTGCCACAAGGAACCTCATGTCAACCCTCCTCCCATCCATATCTACTCGTTGAACCATCCTCATGCGGCCCGAGCACCTAGCAACCTACCTCGAGCGGCTCAAGCCTCGCTTAGCCCTCAAGAGTAGACCTAGGCCTCACCCTCAACCACGTCCAATCGCATGAGGGCATGACCCATCGAGTAGTATGCCATGAAAGGGTGGCTTACCGTACCATTATATCGGGCATCACGATCAACAAGGGTGCTCGATCAACATGGCAAACAACGGATCGGACCTTAACCAACACAGTAGAGACTACAACATTTGAGTCTCCACACTCAAATGATCCAACCCTCTCGCCGGTCTCAAATTTTACATTTCAGATTATAACCATATCCATTGAAACCCAATAGTGTGAAGTAATTAAACTCAAGTGATGGAACCTTCCACCACTTGGCCCATACCCGACATCTAAGCAAACTAAGCATGGACACAATATAAATACCCATATACTAGCTCCAAGGAAGGCATTCAACAATTATCAATGAGTGTATGTGCAACAAGTAGGTTCTAATCCTATCCCACATTTCAATTCCTAATGCAAGACATAATCATCCAATAAGCAAATTATTAAGCTAAAATACAATCGTATAAGGTTAAACATGCTTAGGTGCTTGCCTTGAGCTTACGCTAGATTTTCAATAATAGCGGCTCTCCGGTAACACCCTCGGTTCTGCCAGCGTCACTCACCATGAGCTCGCTCTCTACACGATATCAATGCATGAAAAAAAATGAGATGCATGCGATGCACATGAAATGAAAATACTAAATGCATCCTCAAGACAAATCCAAAAGTGCAAACATTCATCTCAATTGAAGAATGAAAATACAATTGCAAGACTCCACTTCTACTCTAAAGCCAAAATCTGAAAATAACATGCATATACCTCTAAACGGGCATAACTTTTATTTGGCTGACCCAAAAAATGACTTCTTGGACTCGAAAAGACCACAAAATGGTGATCTAACATTACCATGCATCATAACATTCGGAATATAAATTTAAAGTTTGCAATTAAACTCTGAACTTTAGTCTCAAAGTCTGAATTTTCAGAAACACCGGTTTCAGGACAGCATGTATACAAATGACCATAACTTTTTGATCCCATAGCCAAATTGAGCAAACTCAGAGCCTACACGACCATAAGGCATAGACCTACAAATTAGCTTTGGCCAATCACTCAGATTCTACCCAGGTAACTCCCAGTTCAGCCAGCAATAGAGGGCAGTTTTCAGAGTTCAGTATTTTCAAAGTTTCAGACAGCATGCACAAAATTCAACATATAAATTGCTATACTTAATGTAATTGAGTAAAGGATGATATTTTTATAATCTACATGAAATTTCCTAAAACTTCTCAGGAAAAATTAATTTCTAATTCAGCCTCTAACAATTTTTAATTCGCACCACAAGTTTCAGCTACACCATATCAGCACTTTCAGAGCAGCATGCACTAAAATAGACATAACTTTTAGCTAGATTAACGAAATGAGGTGATTCTAGTTGGAAATGAAAGATAATTTGATTACCCACAAGTTTCTCTATAGCCAACCTAGCAGGAGATGCTCAGAATTTTCTCAAATCAGCCCGAAACAGTAGCTAAAAATTCTGCTCGAAAATTCAGAACTTGCTCCAAACCCTAGATTGGTTATTCCCCATTCAAACCTTGATTCTCCACTCATCTAAGCCCCCAATACATCATGGCAGCACCCAAGACCAGGAAATAACCCATCAAAACCTAAACCCTAGGGAGCCTTACCTCATGGAGTGGAGGAGGGAGGAGGAGGAGCTGCTGCCTTGTGGGAGGAGGAGGAGGCCGGCCAGGGGGAGTGCTTGCTGGAGGAGGCGCCAAGGAGGAAGCTGGAGAAGAGCTTTGGCCAGGGAGAAGTGCTGGAATGAGTGTTGGCTTAGGGGAGAACAAAAGAAGAAGGGAAAGGTGCGGCTGGTTGGAGAAAAAAAAAAAAAGGCTGGAGGTGGGTGTTCGGTTGGGGAAAAGCAGGAGGAAAAAAAAATGTGGCCTGGTTCTTTTGCTGCCCTCAAATGCTTTAGTAAGTTGAGCCCCCATGACCCCACTAGTAAGCAATGGCTAAGCCCCCAAAATTTCAGCATGGTTTATATTTTGATGCTATGTTTTAAATTAGCATTTGTGAAAATCGCATGATTACTGTCGATATTTCTAGCTCTAAAACTCTGCTGAGTTTGGAATTTCTTAAATGGTAGTTAGGGATAGACTCGAAATTAGCGATGGATTCTCAAATCGTCGAAAACCTGGTTGGCGCTAATGTTAGCATAAGAAATGAAATTTGAAATTTGGGGCCATGACAAATCCTCCCCCTTAAGGGAATCTACCGAGATTAGAATATGAGGCATAGATGGATAGAATAGAATCTATATGGACAATGCTGCCACATACAAATGATATGGCTTTGATTGCGAAAAGATTGGATGGCAAGCACTTACATAGCATGGAAGAACTCGGGATACTTGACTTTTAAGCGATCTTCCCGTTCCCATGTGGCTTCATCTTGATGTGATTGCTCCTTGAATTTTGTAGAATTTGATAGTCTTCCTACGAGTCTTGCGTTCAGCTTCATCCAAAACTCGAATGGGATACTCTTGGTAGGACAGATCGGGCAGAACCTCAAGTTCATCCACTTTGATATGTTCAAAGGGAATACGGAGGCACTTCTTCAATTGCGATATGTGGAAGACATCGTGGACCATCGCTAGGCGGAGGAAGCTCCAATTGATATGACACTTGACCACGTCTTGCAAGGATCCGGAAAGGTCCTATGTATCGAGGTGCCAATTTTCCCTTAACCCCAAACGATGAGTGCCGGAGAGAGATACCTTCAGATAGACATAATCACCAATGTTGAAGAGAGGTCTTCTCGACGATCGGCATAGCTCTTTTGTCGTGATCGTGCTATCCTCAAGTTTTCTTGTATGGTCTTTACCTTCTCTTCTGCCGTCATGACCAGTTCAGGTCCAAAGAGTGAGCGTTCTCCACTCTCGGACGGTTCAGGGTCTGCGACAATTGCGACCATAGAGTGCTTGAAGGAGACATTTTGATCTTTGGTTTGGTAGTCTGTTGTTGTAAGCAAACTCAGCATATGGAAGACATTCATCCCATTTCTTCCCATAAGACAGAACACAAGCCCTCGACATGTCCTCAAGGATCTGATTGACCCTCTCGGCCTGGCCGTCAGTTTGTGGATGATATGCCGAGCTGTGAAGCAGCTTGGTGCCCAATGCCTCATGCAGACTTCTCCAGAATCGAGAAACAAACTGAGACCCTCGATCGGAAACTATCCGCCTTGGTACTCCATGAAGACATACAATCCGAGATATGTACAATTCCGCATACCTCTTGGCTTGATAAGTGGTGCGAATGGCTAGGAAATGTGCGGACTTTGTCAACCGGTCGACTATAACCCATATCGAGTCGTGACCTGAAGAAGTCGTCGGTAGGCCGGTGATGAAATCCATGCCAATCTCTTCCCACTTCCAACTTGGAATGGGCGTGGTGAAGAGTGCGGTGGCCCGAGATGTTCAGCCTTCACCCGTTGGCAAACATCACACTTTCGGACACATAGCGAGCAATCTCCGCTTCATGCGAGTCCACCAAAAGCTGTTGCTTCAAGTCTTGATACATTTTGTTGCTACCGGATGAATTGTGAGCAAGGAGTTGTGGGCTTCATCGAGAATCTTCCTTCTCAACTCTTGATCTTTAGGGACGACTAGGCGCTTGCCGAACCATAAAGTTCCACAATCATCAAGATGAAAACAAGTTGCTTGGCCGGAATTCAACTTGTCACGTATTCGGCAACACCCTTGTCCTTCTTTTGTGCCTCTCTAATGTGATCCAAAGCGTGGACTTCAACTCTAGGTTGGCCAAGAACCCTTCTTCAACCATTTCTATGCCGAACTTACGCAATTCTGCACAGATAGTGGTACTTTGGGGTTGAAGAGTGAGGCAATTGCATCAGGCCTTGCGACTCAATGCGTCAACCACCACATTAGCTTTCCCGGGTGGTAATGCACTTCCAAATTGTAGTCCTTGATCAGTTCAAGCCACCTTCTTTGCCTCATATTCAAATCTGCTGAGTGAAGATGTACTTGAGACTCTTGTGATCGATATAGATGTTGCACTTGTTCCCAAGAAGGTAGTGGCGCCAAATTTTTAGGCGTGAACCACAGCGGCAAGCACTAAATCATGAGTTGGATAGTGCTCTTCATGTCGTTTCAATTGCCGAGGCAGCGTGGCGACAACTCGGCTTTCTTGCATAAGCACACACCAAGTCCGATACCCAACATCATAATAAACATCGAATGGCTTGTGAATATCGGGTTGCGTGAGGACAGGAGCTGTAGTAAGGCTACTGTTTCAAGGTCGAAATGCTTGCTCACAACCCGTTGACCATTTAAATGCAACACCCTTCTTGAGTAGCTCGGTCATAGGTTTGGCAATCTTTGAGAAGTCTTGAATGAATCGGCGATAATAGCCGGCAAGCCCAAGGAAACTACAGATCTCCGTGATAGTTTTGGTCTGTTCCCACTCAAGAACCTCTTGCACTTTGCTTGGATCGACAAACAACACCTTGCTCGGAGAGGACATGTCCCAAGAAAGATACCTCCTTCAGCCAAAACTCACACTTGCTGAATTTCGCATAAAAGCGATGTTCTCGAGTCTCTCAAGAACAATGCGAAGATGCTTGGCATGCTCTTCTACATTTCTTTGAGTAGATGAGGATATCGTCAATGAAGATGACCACGAAGGAGTCAAGTTCCTCCATGAAGATGGAGTTCATAAGGTACATGAAATGCGCCGGTGCATTCGTCAAACCGAGCGACATGACGGTATACTCATATAGGCCATAACAAGTGGAGAATGCCGTCTTGGGATATCTTCGCTCGAATCTTGATTTGATGATACCCGAGCCTCAAATCAATCTTGGAGAACACCGTGCACCAGCAAGTTGATCAAAGAGGATGTCAATTCGGGAAGAGGGTACTTGTTCTTTATGGTATTTGCATTCAAAGGGCGATAATCAACACATAGGCGAAGAGAACCGTCTTTCTTGGTCACGAAGATAGCCGAGCAACCCCAAGGTGAGGAGATCGGACGAATGAATCCTTGTCCATCAGTTCCTTGATTGCTTCTTCAATTCGGCCAATTCATCGGGTGGCATTGATGCGGCCGCTTGAAGCTGGAGCGGCCGGGCTGAAGTTCAACTACGAACTCAATATCCCGATCGGGCGGCATCCCCGGCAATTCCGCTAGGAACACATCCGGGTATTCAGAAACCATGGGAATGGACTCTAACTCCTCAATTTCAGCACCATTCAATGAGCAAAGAGTGGCCTTGCCACCATCAAGAAGTAGAGTTAACCTGTCGCCCATCGGTCCCTTGAGCGAGATGGAGCGACGAGAGCAATATAGGACGGCTTGCTGCGTGTTAACCAATTCATGCCCAGGATAACATCCATCCCACGAAGATCGAGGAGCAACAAGTTGACAAGGAGCGGAACCCCTTGGATCAAAGACAGATGCTTCTTGAATTACTTGATTAGCGACCATTTTGAACCGGTGCTTCAATGAGGAATGAGGTGTTGCTACTGACTCACTCTCATTTGATGGTGCATAGCAAAATCCTTGCAAATAAAAGAATGAGAAGCCCTGAGTCAAATAAAACCCTAGCAAACATGCCCATTAATGCATAACATACCCGTCAACACGTTGTCGCCCTCTGGAATTTCTTGGCATCGGTGTAGTTGACTCGGCCATTCTTTGAAGCTTGAGGTGACTTCCGTTGGGACGTGGAGGTGGTGCGGTAGTGCCTTGAGGCTTTGGAGCATTAAAGTTGTTGTCCCGCTTTGGAAAAGGACAATCCACGATGAAGTGTCCTGCGCCCACAATTATAGCACGAACTGGACTGGTCGCCCCCACTCTCACTCCAGTGTGGCTGTGGGGGCGGGAGAACAACAACAGGAGGTCGGGCCATCCCTTTGTAGGGGAGGTGCAGGAGCAGTGCTCGAAGTGGAGGAAGGAGGCAGCTCGAGAACGCTGTTGTGAGCGCCACTGCAACAAGCTGTACCCCCGCTTTTGCTTTTTCTTCTGGTGGTTCTTCATCTTGTGCTCCTTTGTGATCGCCCGACTCACCAAAGCATTAAAATCGTGGAAGTCACACTGCGAGAGCTTGTCTTGCATCTTGGCCGACGATCCATTCATGAAGCGGTCTTGCTTTTTACGGTCATGTTCACCTCTTGGTGCATATTGAGCAAGATAGTTGAACTCGCGAGAATAGTCCATCACGGACTTGCTCAAGCGCTTGAGGAGAGGAACTCCTGCCTCTTGATATCCATGAGCCCTTGAATATGATATGCCCGAAAGGCCTCACGGAACTCGCCCATGACACTGATGACCGGCAGTCGCATGACCAGAAATTGGCCCACCAAGCACCGGCGAGGCCCCAGAAGTTGTTGAGCACAAATAGAGCCTTCTCATGAACTCCACGATGAATGAGAGCAAACTTTGCTCAATTGTGCGCAACCAATAAATCGCCTCAAGTGGCTCATGGTAGCGAGAGAAGGTAGGTGGTGTGTATCAGTGAAATCCAGATAACCATTGGGTCGGTCTCGCCGCCAGCGACCACCTCTAGGAGCTGATTCTGAACAAGCATCTCAAGGATTCGGTTGGTTGTTTGCTGATTCTGCTCCGACCTCAAACAACACATCCAAGAGGTTGGGAGGAGGCGGATCACCATCGTGGGGCTGCGATCGCCCATGAGCCTCATCACTTCCCGCACCTCATGGTCCTCATTCTGTCGTCAACCAAGGTCGAGGCGACAAGAGTTAGACTCCACATGGAAGGGATGGGCTCTTAGACTTAGTTAAAAATCCGAATTTAAACATGATCTAGACAACAATACAAGACAAGGAATTCTACAAGTCCAACATACATAAAAGCATAAATCATGATGCAAGATGGACATGGCAAAACATATGCATGCATGGTATGAAATGCACGGTTCCAACGTGTCGTTTCTCCCACGCTCACCATTCAACTTTGCACAACTTAATTATATACATAGGGCGGGTAATATAGCGCTAAGTGCTACCTAGTAGATTAATCACCTAAGTGGTCGTCAAGTTTACGGTTCGTCTTTATGCACCTTGCTCGATACGACTTGTGAGCCATCCGCACCGTCCTCGGGTTATTTGAATATCCGGTCACCCTTATCGGATTTGGAGGTTAGCAACGGATCACCGATGGTGCTCACAGTGCTAACACCCAAGCCCAATTAGGACAACAATGATTCCATTGAATAACTCGACAACAATCCAGTATTCCCCGGTATGCAACCCGAAACTTCGCCGAGATCGCCTCGCATACCGGTTTCCATTGCCATATCAAACCAATGCACATAAAGGGGCAACGAACCCAAAACTTTACTACCGGAGACACGCAAGCGAAGCACAACAACGACTAAAACCAAGGCATAAAGACAAACCGGACAACCACACAAGAGACAACCTAGACTCGGAAAATCTACAAAATTTCAAGCATGGCGCCCTAAAGTACGAACATCCACACAATGAGCGGAAAAGCAGTTAATCAAGTATAGCATAACAACAACAACCATAGCATAAGGATCGGCATGGATAGAAGTAGCATCCTAAACATGAGTTAAGCATGGTCTTACAACAAGGTTCAACATGGAAGCAGGCAAGTATTTAAACAAGGACTAGACATAGTTTAGAAGGCTAGCTATACAACAAAATGAGCTCACAACCAACATATTAAACCAAAAGTAAGACATCTCAGGAAGTGTCACCGCCCTTGAACACTTCCGAGGCGTTTAACGTCGAGCCTAGCTGCTATTCGGTGTCGCTTGAGCCAGAGAAGCAAAAGCAGGCGAGAACTCACACCGCGGTGTCCTCACGGAAAACCACAAAGCGAAGCATGAGTCTGTAAGGCACTCATAAGACTTACCCGTGGTCCATATATGACCGACTCGAAAGAATATGCATTTGGATGTAGCAAGGAATAAGCAAGGTAAAAGTGCATAAAAGCTTAACTTTGTTGCATAATCACATTCATCTACTCAATTTACAAGTTTTATAGCATTTATGGACAGCACCTACTACTAGAGTGAAATCTGAATTTAAGCATTAAAGAGAGTAAATAATAACATGAAACAAGCATCAACATCAAATATACCAACTAGTTTCAAGTTTAAGTTGTTACTACGTTGAAATGTCGGATGATACAAGCGTGCTCATATCCGAGAGCCTGCAATTCGAATCGCTTATTCACCTGCAAGGATCATCAATCGCACGACATGTGCCACAAGGAACCTCATGTCAACCCTCCTCCCATCCATATCTACTCGTTGAACCATCCTCATGCGCCCGAGCACCTAGCAACCTACCTCGGCGGCTCAAGCCTCACTTAGCCCTCAAGAGTAGACCTAGGCCTCGCCCTCAACCACGCCCAATCGCATGAGGGCATGACCCATCGAGTAGTATGCCATGAAAGGGTGGCTTACCGTACCATTATATCGGGCATCACGATCAACAAGGGTGCTGGATCAACATGGCAAACAATGGATCGGACCTTAACCAACACAGTGAGACTATAACATTTGAGTCTCCACACTCAAATGATCCAACCCTCTCGCTTGGGTCTCAAATTTTACATTTCAGAATATAACCATATCCATTGAAACCCAATAGTGTGAAGTAATTAAACTCAAGTGATGGAACCTTCCACCACTTGGCCCATACCAACATCTAAGCAAACTAAGCATGGACACAATATAAATACCCATATACTAGCTCCAAGGAAGGCATTCAACAATTATCAATGAGTGTATGTGCAACAAGTAGGTTCTAATCCTATCACGTTTCAATTCCTAATGCAAGACATAATCATCCAATAAGCAAATTATTCGCTAAAATACAATCGTATAAGGTTAAACATGCTTAGGTGCTTGCCTTGAGCTTCGCTAGATTTTCAATAATAGCGGCTCTCCAATAACACCCTCGGTTGCAGCCGCATCACCCACCATGAGCTCGCTCTCTACGATATCAATGCATGAAAAAAATGAGATGCATGCGATGCATATGAAATGAAAATACTAAATGCATCCTCAAGACAAATCCAAAAGTGCAAACATTCATCTCAATTGAAGAATGAAAATGCAATTGCAAGACTCCACTTCTACTCTAAAGCCAAAATCTGAAAATAACATGCATATACCTCTAAACGGGCATAACTTTTATTTGGCTAACCCAAAAATGACTTCTTGGACTCGAAAAAGACCACAAAAGGGTGATCTAACATTACCATGCATCATAAGATTCAGAATATAAATTTAAAGTTTGCAATTAAACTCTGAACTTTAGTCTCAAAGTCTGAATTTTCAGAAACACGGTTTCAGGACAGCATGTATACAAATGACCATAACTTTTTGATCCCATAGCCAAATTGAGCAAACTCAGAGCCTACACGACCATAAGGCATAGACCTACAAATTAGCTTTGGCCAATCACTCAGTTTCTACCCAGGTAACTCCCAGTTCAGCCAGCAACAGAGGGCAGTTTTCAGAGTTCAGTATTTTCAAAGTTTCAGACAGCATGCACAAAATTCAACATATAAATTGCTATACTTAATGGAATTGAGTAAAGGATGACATTTTTATAAGTTACATGAAATTTCCTAAAACTTCGCAGGCAAAATTAATTTCTAATTCAGCCTCTAACAATTTTTAATTCGCACCACAAGTTTCAGCTACACCATATCAGCACTTTCAGAACAGCATGCACTAAAATAGACATAACTTTCAGCTGGATTAACTAAATGAGGTGATTCCAGTTGGAAATGAAAGATAATTTGATTACCCACAACTTTCTCTACAGCCAACCTAGCAGGAGATGCTCAGAATTTTCTCAAATCAGCCCGAAACAGTAGCTAAAAATTCTGCTCGAAAATTCAGAACTTGCTCTAAACCCTAGATTGGTTATTCCCCATTCAAACCTTGATTCTCCACTCATCTAAGCCCCCAATACATCATGGCAGCACCCAAGACCAGGAAATAACCCATCAAAACCTAAACCCTAGGGAGCCTTACCTCATGGAGTGGAGGAGGAGAGGAGGAGGAGCTGCTGCCTTGTGGGAGGAGGAGGAGCTGCTGCCTTGTGGGAGGTGGAGGAGGCTGGCCAGGGGGAGTGCTTGCTGGAGGAGGAGCCAAGGAGGAGGCTGGAGAAGAGCTTTGGCCAGGGAGAAGTGCTGGAATGAGTGTTGGCTTGGGGAGAACAAAAGAAGAAGGGGAAAGGTGCGGCTGGTTAGAGAAGAAAAAAAAAGGCTGGAGGTGGGTGTTCGGTTGGGGAAAAGCAGGAGGAAAAAAAAATGTGGCTTGGTTCTTTTTGCTGCCCTCAAATGCTTTAGTAAGTTGAGCCCCCCCATGACCCCACTAGTAAGCAATGGCTAAGCCCCCAAAATTTCAGCATGGTTTATATTTTGATGCTATGTTTTAAATTAGCATTTGTGAAAATCAGCTTGATTTACTGTGATATTTCTAGCTCTAAAACTCTGCTGAGTTTGGAATTTCTTAAATGGTAGTTAGGATAGACTCAAATTAGCAGTGGATTCTCAAATGCGGCCGAAAACCTGGTTGGCGCTAATGTTAGCCGCAAGAAATGAAATTTCGAAATTTGGGGCAATGACACGAAATTTCTTGAGTGGCGGAGCCCACAATGACGATGCTCGATGGCCGCCACCACGCCCGGCACAAATGACCTCTTCTGCTTTTTGATCTTCTTCTCAATAGGGCCCGGGTACTTCTTGCTCGTGGGGTCCTCTAGGCCCGGCTGAGGCGGCAGCTTGCCTTCGTCCAGCATCTTTTTCCATTGGACCGCCTCATCGGCATTCGCATTTTGGTCGACCATACAGAACAGCTCGTTGGCCGTAAGATCTGGGTGAATCTCCAGATCCTATGTGAAGCGGATGTCCCGAACTCCGAACTTGAAAGCCCGGACGACTGCTTCATCTGAAATGCTCGGGATGGAATTCCTCACCTTGATAACCTTTGGACGAAATGTCTTAAGGACTCTTTTTCGGTCTAGATCAAGCGCTCGAGGTCACGCTCCTTGCCCGGGTGAGTGTAGCAACTCTGGAAATTCGCCCGGAGCGCTTCACTGAGCTACCTCCATGAGCGGATTGATCCCTCCTTCTGGTTGAAGAGCCACGTCCTAGCGGAACCATCCAGGACCGTGGGGAGGAAGTTAGCCATAACCCCCTCATCCCCTCCAGCCGCCAGAATCGCGGTGGAGTAGATCGAAATGAACTCATTTGGATTTTGAGTTCCGTTGAACCTCTCGATGTGACCGGGCTTGAACTTGCTCGGCCACGAGACATCGCGGAGGGATGCTGAGAAGGCCCGACACCCAAATGCCGGGCTAACACAATGACCCCTCCGGGCGTGGCGACCATGGCTGTCGCTGTCTCGATGGTCCTCTATGCATGGACCAAGGCGAGAGAATACTCCTCCATATCGGCACGGCAAAGACCGTCCCGAGGTAGAACACTCGGTAAGCTTGTAACCGGACTGAGTATGCCCTCGATCCCGCAAGGCCATCCGGGAACCGCTCCGAACGTCCTCACAACACCGATCTTGCTTCCCGCGGCCCTCCCAAGTAGGATTTCGGGAGGCGCCGCGGCGGGAGCGAATAGGGGAATGATGCTTAACATCCCGGGAAACACTCCGGGCCTCTTCACTGCCAAGGGACCCTGAAAGCCTCATGTCAGCGGCGAGTTTTTCCAAATTCTCAGCCACGACCGCACCCATGGCCTCCAAGTCCGCTTGACCGGGGAAGTTTCGGAAGTTGCGCACGACCGTCGCCATGGCCTGTAGCCGCTCGGCGCTCTGGGGAGCGGGAGGGGATGATCTTGGCCGGCGATCGCGCACATGCTCTGGAGAGCGGTGCTCACGAAGATTTTCGCGAGCCGAGTCTTCACCCTGGCGTCCACCTTTCCGCTAGTTTGGCGGCGGATGCTCGCCAGGGTCCTGTCCAGGGACAGCTCCGGACGATTCTTGGTCGCCTCGCGTTGATGACGACGAGCAGCCTATGAGGATTCGACCTCGGGATCTTCTTCTCTTCTCTCCATATCGACGCTGTGGGAGTACTGGGACTGCGAGGGTGACATCATGGTGTCCCCGCGTGACGCGGTCTCATGACTAAGCTCAGGACGGTCAGGAAGGTCCAGACCATCGCAGAGATCGTCATGTTCCTCCTCACTAGTGAGGGAATCACGCTATGAGCGGACGAAACACTCTCGCGCTGTAGCCGCCAGGGAAAGACTCCCAGACTTGGTGTGGCCTTTTGAGTCAACCACACCAGCTATGCCTACATCGGCATAGTACACGTCGTCATCTTCAACGTCGTTGAAGGCGCAGAGGTCTTGACCATCCTGAGAATTCGACATCCTCAGGAATTCTCCGTGAAAGGACTTAGTCGATCCCCACGGACGGCACCAGCTGTCGACAATTTGGGAACCGGTCCCCCGCCGAGCTTACTTGTTGAATGAGGGATCAACCAGGGCCCCTTTTCTGCGGAGGGTATAGCGTCTGAGGGCCTACCGAGCTAGCGGGATGGTCGGATGGTTCGAAATGAGGCAACAGACAAGAGCATTTTATCCTGGTTCGGGCCTCTCGTGGAGGAGATAATGACCTTATGTCCAGTGGCTTCACTACTATCAAAGGATTGATTACAGGGTGCTTGCTTAGGAGCCTCAAGTTGAGGCTCCTCTTCCTCTACGTCTTACAGATGTGTTTAGGTGTATTCTCTCAGAGGGTGCTCTCCTTTTCTCTCTGGGGTTATCAGGTAGCCAGCCCTTAGCTAGGGGGGATGACCTCTCTCTCTAACCATTACATACAACGGGGTATTTATAGACGATTACAGTCTTACATCATTTATTATAGAATGACATGCCACCACTGTGGCCGGACGTGGGTGTAACTGCTCCCTTGCTTTTCTCCATGCCGTGACGTGGGCGTAGTGGGCTTAGAACATGGCCGTACGGTCCTTCGAGCCACCGAGTGATTAATGCCATGTCGTCTTCATGGACCGTGCCTGACCTGCCGATCATGCCTGAGGTCTTCCTTCAACCTAGGTCGTCTGTCGTGCTTTCCTAAGCAGGCACACTTGGGGAACAGGTGCACATGCTCGGAGACGAGCTTAGTCGAGGTCGGGGCAAACCCGTAGGTCGATCTACCCGAAGGTCTTCCTTGGGGACACCGTCCAAGGGTGAGCAAAGCTAGCCTCCGATCAGCCGCTGGGGTACGATGGTCTTCATGGGAGTTACCCAATCCCCGACGAGTTTCATAATCAGGGATGATCTCCATACTTGGTTGATTTTCTTCTTCATCCTAATGAGGTTGTGCTAGTTCTTCTTCTTCTTGAGGTTGATTTTGCTAAAGGTTCTGAAGAAGTCCAGATACTCTAAGTGCTCGCCCAGTGGTTTGATGCATTGTGTATCTCTTGGGAAAACACTTAAAGTCTCTGTTCAGTTCTCCTTGATTTATGATGCCTTGTGCTAGTAACATCTGAGTGATCTGCTGAGCAAAAGGTAAGGGACTTCCCATCTTCCTGTATATAGCTTCTTCCATTTCTCCAAAGATGTAATCCACTAGATCAATAGGCTGTCTTGATAGAATAAGATGCAGCAGCCAAGCCATATTTGGAGTTACTCCTTTGTAACCAGACTTGGGAAAAATTGTGTGCCTCAAGATCAACGGAAGGATCTTTGCTTCCTCTGACAAATAATGAACCCTATTCGAACTGAAATTTGCCTCTGTGATGTCTCTATAGATATGAGCAGAGACTTGCAAATCGGGCATATCACCTACTTGTCTCCACCTTTGCCCTGGAAACATCCTCTCATGAATTCTTGTTCTATTGAATAGTGGGCTTGAAGCACCTATAGCAGCTTCGAACTGAGGAGATCTTACTTTTCTGATTTTACCAGGAATGGTGAACATAATGTATCTTCTTTGTTTGTTCACTAGCAAAGAGACATAAAACTCTAGGGTTCTATCTATACTCCAAGGAATAGTTTTGTTTGACATAATATAGGCTAATCCTGGAGTGGAGTTTATGCAACCAAATAGTTTAGTGGAACCAGTGAGATTATTAATTTGATTCCAATCCACATACTGATGATTTGAAAGAGCTGACATCAGAGATCCTTTTCTATCTCTTCTGTTCTTGTATCCATTGAATATGTTCTTTTGGATATTGATTATGAACAACTCATTAGGAGGAGGTCTAGAACCAGGAAACCAAGTTTTCTCATTAATGAGTCTTATGGCTCTTAATTTCTTTCCTCCCATAGCTGCAAGATTTTCCCAATTCAAGGTGTCTACCTCATCAACTAGTTGAACATTTTCAGAAGATGACTCACTACCAGGCTCATAGTCACTATCCTCTAAAGAAGAGTCTGTTTCTGCCACTTGTTTTCCTTTTCCTTTCTTAGGATGAGGTGTGACCACCTTTCTATTCATTCTTCCAGCAGTATGAGTGTCTTGAATTAAAACTGGTCCTTGAGAATATCTTGGCAGTGATATTCCTGGTGATGAGTTAGAAGTTTTCTGTTTCTTCCCTTTCACTTTTTCTATAATTTTCTCAATCAATCCCTGCTTATCAGTGTTCTTGGACCTCATATTGACAACTTTTACTTCAACTGAATGCTTGCTCAAACTGACTCAAAAGGACCTTTTCTTGAGCACAACTAACTCGACCTAAAAAGAATTAATAACTATAGACTGAGTTTTAGGTCTAGGGTTTGACAGAAAGCGAAGGGAGAAAGATTAGGAAAAACTTACTGATTCTGAGAAGAGCTTCTTGCACAGGAAGACCAGGGGAACACCGTTGTCAAGACCCGATTTGGGATTGCTTTGGTGCAGAGAGTAGGGTTTCTGATCTTGGGGGATTTGCGCAAGAAGGAGGAACAACAATGGGGAATTTTTCGGTTAGAGGAAGTTACTGCAATGAATGAGGATTGAAGAGAGTAAAAGGATCTGGGTAACTGGCGCCTTTAAATCAGGGTGGTTAAAGGAGACAGGCGACCACGTTTTGGAAGAGGTGGGACCCATGAAGTAAAATAGACTCTGAGAAGTTACTAAGGGTCCCGAAATCAAGGAGCAATGTAGCATTAGATAAGTCCTAAAGCAATAGATAAGATTTTGAACAACTTTTGAAATGAGATAAGCAATTTTTTTTAAAAGGAGTTCAAATTCAGTTTAATTTAGATAAGAAACAGTCTTAAAGATATACACAAATATTCCAGATTGGTTTGAGTTACAGACAGAGAATTTGCCTTTTGCGCCGGACCAGACATTTTAGAAGATTTATTTAGCTATGGACTTAATCAAGTTTGGTCCATGGTAACAGAGTTTTGCTCTGGACACAAATTGAAACAAAACTTCCTTTAACACCGAACAAAATTTGTTGGTCCGTAGTGAATTTGCTCTTTCTTTTGAACTTGGTCAGTCGCAATTGAGTAACTCTCAGCCCTCTAGGATTGGTTTTAGTCCGCAGTATATGTGTATGTCTCTGAATTTTAAAAGCTAAGAGATATAGCTAGGTTCTTTTAGATTTTCAAAGATCCACTAGAAATAATCAAAAGAGACACAAAAGATGGATCCTGATAAATCTTTTAGATAAGCAACCAGAACACCAGCAAACACAGAGCCTAGAGAAGGACTAGAGTCCTTATGGTAATGTTTGAGCCTTATTTCCAAATAAGCATTAATATTTGCAACATAAGCTCAGCTGAATGACTCAAGTGCTGAATAGGGATACTTTGATAATTTTCCAACTACATTTTGAACAAGTCAGATTTTGACTTAATTACTATAAATCAGATAGGATGAGATAGAAGCATAGAGAGGTAAGGCTTATAGCAGTATTTTCTCAATTTTAGTTGAAGAGACTCATTATTTTTAGAAGTATAGCTTTTTACTCTTAATTCAACATTTTGAATTTATTTGTTCACATAGTGGGTATCAAGAAATGCATTACAGGCAAACTTGGCTCCATTTAATGTGACATCATCAAACAACATTTGAATAGGCAATAATATTTAGTTCATTTCTCAATTTGGAGAATCTAGCCTCATCAAGTGGTTTAGTGAAAATATTAGCCAATTGGTCCTATGTTCTTACATAACTAAGTATAATATCACCTTTAGCAACATGATCACGAATAAAGTGATGTCGGATTTCAATATGCTTAGTTCTAGAGTGTTGGACCGGATTGTTTGCTATTTTCACTACACTTTCATTATCACACAACAGAGGCACATTATCAAACTTTATGTCATAATTCAGAAATGTTTGTTTGATAAATAGAATTTGAGCACAACAACTGCCAGCAGCCACATATTCGGCTTCAGTAATGGAAAGTGCTACTAAGTTTTTCTTTTTAGAACACCAAGAAACTAAAAATCTTTTAAGCAAATGGCAACCCCTTGAGGTGGTTTTATGATCAATTTTGCAACCGGCATAGTCAGAATCTGAATAGCCGAGAAGCTCAAATGAAGCACCTTTGGGGTACCACAACCCAATACAAGGGGTAAACTTAAGATATCTAAATATTCTTTTTACAGCGCTAAGAAGAATTTCCTTAGGAGCAGCTTGAAATCTAGTACACATACAAACACTGAACATAATATCAGGCCTAGATGCTGTCAAGTAAAGAAGGGACCCTATCATGGACCTGTATAGTTTTTGGTCAACAGACTTACCTCCCACATCTTGATCAAGATGTGTATTAGTTGCCATGAGAGTTTTGATTAGCTTGCATCCTTCCATCTTGAACCGGTTGAGGAGGTCCTTGATGTACTTTTCTTCTGAAATGAAGGTTCCCTCCTTCAACTATTTGATTTGGAATCCTAAGAAGAATAACAGCTCCCCTATCATAGACATTTCAAATTCTTTGGCCATCATGTCATCAAACTCCTTGCAAAAGGAATGATTAGTACATCTAAAGATGATATCATCTACATATATTTGGCAAATCATTAATGCACCATTGATTTCTTTTAGAAATAATGTTGGATCAACTTTTCCAATTTTGAAGTTCTTAACTAGTAGAAAATCTCTAAGATGCTTATACCATGCCCTAGGGGCTTGTTTTAGACCATAGAGTGCCTTAGACAATTTGTACACATGATTAGGCAGATTTAAGTCTTCAAAACCAGGAGGTTGTTCAACATAAACAGTTTCATCAATGATACCATTAAGAAATGCACTTTTCACATCCATTTGAAAAAGAGTGATATTAAAATGAGTAGAGAAGACAAGAAGGAACCGAATAGCTTCAAGACGTGCCATTGGGGCATAACTCTCCCCATAGTCCAAACCTTCAACTTGTGTGAAGCCTTGAGCTACCAGCCTTGTCTTATTTCGAATCACAACTCCGTTTTCATCTTAGTTGTTCTGGAACTCCCATTTTGTTCCAATCATGTTGTGATCCCTTGGTCGTTCCGTCAAGCTCCATACTTTGTTTCTTTCGAAGTTGTTTAGTTCTTCTTCCATGGCCACATTCTAATCAGCATCCTCTAGTGCTTTCTCTATTGTTTTTGGTTCAACACAAGAAACAAAAGAGTAATGTTGGCAAAAGGAAGCTTGTCTAGAGCGAGTTTGAACACCCTTACTGATTTCACCGATTATTTGATCCGTGGGGTGATCTCTAGCAATTGTGTGATGGCTCTTGATGAAGGTTGGCCTATCTTGGTCCTTTTCTTCATCCTCTTCTTCTTGTGTTCCATTATGTGGTTCCATAGAGGCGTTGGCAACTCATCTTTGTCTTCCTTAGGCTTTATGTCACCAACTTCCATCTTTTTCATGGCCTGCACCAAGGCTTCTTCACCTACATCATCTAAATTCTCATGCTCACCTTGTGAGCCATTAGATTCATTAAATTTAACATCATACGTTTTTTCCACTGAGCCAATTGAATTATTGAATACTCTATATGCTTTAGACTTGGAAGAGTAACCTAGCATAATACCAATATCACATCCAGTTTGAAATTTACCCAAATGTGTTCTCTTTTTGTAGATATAAACTTTCCAACCGAACACACGAAAATATGATATGTTAGGTCGCCTACCAACTAAAAGCTCATAAGGAGTTTTCTTAAGAAGTCTATGAAGGTAAAGCCAATTGATAGCATGATAGGAAGTATTAATGGCTTCAGCCCAAAAAGCATCAGATGTACGATATTCATCTAACATAGACCTAGCCATTTCAATAAGAGTCCTGTTCTTCCTCTCAACCACACCATTTTGCTGAGTAGTATAGGTGGCTGAAAGTTTATGTTTAATTCCTAATTCATCACAATATTCAATTATGTTAGTATTAACAAATTTAGATCCATTGTCACTTCTGATTTTCTTGATGGGGCAATCAAATTCATTTTGGGCCCTTTTTGCAAAAGATTTGAAATTTTTTTCAACTTCACTTTTGTTTGGCAAAAAGAAAACCAAGTAAACCGGGAGAAGTCATCAACTATTACTAGGCAATATGAGTTACCACCAATGCTAGCATATGAAGTGGGGCCGAACACATCCATATGTAAGAGCTCTAGTGGCCTAGTGATGGACATGATACTTTTGGTAAGATTAGAATTAGCTACATGTTTGCCAGCTTGGCAAGCACTATAAAACTTATTCTTTTCAAATTTAACATCCTTCAGACCCACTACTAGCTCATTTTTGAAAAGCTTTTTGAGGTTAGACATACCTACATGCCTAAGACGCCTATGCCAAAGCCACCCTAGAGAGACTCTAGCTAATAAACAAGTCGAGATGCATGAGGAGTTAGATTTGAAATCAACTAAATAGAGATTTTGAAATATGAAATCTTTGAAAATAAGCTTTTCATTTTTATCAACACACGGTTACCCCATCAATTGAGAAGATACAATGAAATCCAAGATCACATAATTGAGCAACTGAAAGTAAATTGAAATTTAAGGATTCAACAAGGAGAATATTTTCAATAGAATAATCATTGGATATAGCGATCTTACCAAGACCTTTTACCTTTCGTTTGCTATTATCTCCAAAAGTGATCTTGTGACTGGGGTCATTTTCTCCTTCAATTGAAGTGAACATTCTTGAGGTCCCGGTCATGTGTTGTGTGCAACCACTGTCTATTACCCAATGCCGGCCTCCACTTTTATAGTTCACCTAAAAAGATAAGTTCATTTCTTGATTTTAGGTACCCAAATACTTTTGGGTACTTTGAAGTTAGTTTCTACAACTTTGGGGCCAAAAGGATTTAGAAGTAATGATTTGGGCACCCACATAGCTCTAAGTTTTCTATCAAGGTTAGAGGGGTCAACATATTTTACGTTCATCTTACCCCTAAAATCCTTAAACAACATGTAATGAGCATCTACCATACAACCCCTTTTTTTTAGCATGAGAAACATTTGCAAGATGAAAACTTTTAGATTCATGATTTGATTTATGACAGTAATAGCATTGTATACCTTTCTTGACAAAAATCTGTCCAGATTTGATTAATTCATTTTTCTTAGGCAAAACATTAGGCTTATACCCTAAACCCTTTTTACCCAAGTTGGATCTCTGTTCAACCAGAATTTTGTCAAGAGTAGCACTGCCAAGAAAACATTTTTCTAATTCCTTGTCAAACTTTGCCACTTTAGATTTTAGTCTTTCATTTTTAATCATAAGTTCCCTAGCATAAGAAGCATTTTTGCAGTTTTCATTGTAGGCACTAGATGAACTAGAGGCACCATTTGCCTCATTGAGCAAATCACAAGAAATAGATATATCACATGAAGAGACAATGTTTGATTTGCTAGCAGTTAATTCATTATCAATTTCATGCTCACAATGTTTATTTACAGATCTTCATGATTCTTAATAAGAGAAGCATGACTAGCAGTTAAGTCATTATGCAAATGCACAAGTTTATCATGTTTTACAACAAGTTCATCATGCTTTTCTTGCAACAATCTTTGGTCAATATTTAAGCCAACAATAGCTTTCTTAATAGATTTTGTTGAATTTGTTTTGTCATGCAAAGCAGCTCATCATAAGAAGGAGAATCACCTACCTTGTCCTCATCAGTTCGTGCCATAAGACACAGAGGAAATGAAGGTGGAGGTAGAGTAGATTCATCCAATGCAAGCCCAGCTAGCCCTTTTGTTCTTGTGTCTTTTTCATCAGAGGAGGATTCTTCACTTGGGCTTTCTTCATCAGTGATCCACTCTCCTATATGAGCTTCTCCTTTTCCTTTCTTTGAGAATCTCTTGGAGTAGCCCTTCTTGAAATGCTTCTTCTTGGGCTTATCATGAGCCTTCTCCTTAGCTTCATCATCTTTGCCTTTGTACTTGCTTTTCTTCTTAATTTTGTTTAGGCACCGAGCAGCTATGTGACCCTTTTCATTACACTCAAAGCAGATAACATTAGCAAATGGATTTTTCTTTGAGTAGTAAGAATTAGTCCTTCCTTTGTCTTTGAAGTTAACTCTTCTCATAATTTTGTGAGCTCTTCTCATGAGTAAGGCCAATTTCTTTACATCCTCATCTTCATCATCACTTGACTCTTCACCATCTTCATTTTCTGAGTAGTCCTATATTTTCTCCTTGGCCTAGAGAGCAATGGACTTCTTCTTTGGAGCATCCTCTTCAGCCAGGGTAAGCTCATGAGCTGAAATTTTTCCCAATAGCTCGGTTGGTGTGAGTCACTTGAGATCACCATTGTTGGACAGATAGTGATCAAGCTGTGATAGGCCTGAGGCAGCACTCCACTACTACTGAGAATCGACCTTTCCTACCGCCCATCGATCTGGGTTGGAGTGCAACCGGGGCCGATATTTAGATCGATCCGGTTCAGCGACTCTGAACTGCGGGGAGGCGATTAGTACGGTTGAAGACACGAACCGATATCTTGATGAGATCAAATCGATGACGGTTGGTGTCCCGAACCGTACTATTTAGCACTCCACTAAATAGTACCGGTTCGTGACACCAACCGTCGATTTGATCTCATCAAGATCGGTTCGTGTCTTCAACCGTCTCGAGTCCTAATTTAAACTTCTTCCTCCTCCGCTCTGCGGACCCAGATCATTCCGGTCTTGTGAAAAGAACTTGAAGCTTGCCAAGAGCTTGAAGGGAGGAGGTGCTGCCCAAAATTTCAAAATTTTGGTCATTTTACTCACAACCAAGGTAGCTAAGGTTAGTAATATCATTCCTCACTTCATTTGGTGTTAAATGGAGCCTCTTTTTTGCTTGAATTATGAAGAAAATTTGATCTTTTCCCATGATTGATCAAAGATTATGAATGTAGAGGGAGTGCTGCCCAAATTTCAAAATTTTGGTCATTTTACTCGCAACCAAGGTAACTAAGGTTAGTAACATCATTCCTCACATCATTTGGTGTTAAATGGAGCCTCTTTTTGCTTGAATTATGAAAAAATTTGATCTTTTCCCATGATTGATGAAAGATTAATATGAATGTAGAGATCTAGCTTGATCTTTTCAAATAGGATACAAAAACTTGTTGTGTAAGCTTAGAATTTACTTGGATTATAATGTAGCTCGCCTTTAATGTGTGGATCTAGCTTAAATTTAGGTTTTAGTTCCATCGATCGATGAAGGATGAGGTTTGGTTGCACGAGTCGGGGAGAATGGTGCATGGAAATCATGGAGTTTGGGATCTTCAAATGGCAATGGTTATGTGGAAAGAAGAAATTTAAATTCATTTGCTAATTAAAATAATATCGAAATATGAATGGCTTTATAGAAAATATAAAATGAGTTCAATATTTGAGAAAAGTTTTCAAAAATACTTTGGAATATTTTAAACTTAGAAAATTACTTCTAGTATAATTTTGGTTTTAATTTCCATCGACAAATTATTTTTGAAAACATCATTAATTAAGTGCTAGAGATTTAGAAAAAATAAAAATAAATGATTGAATAATAATTTAGAAATTTTTAGGGTGTTACAATTTCAATGAATTTGCAAACAAAGTCGTCGTGAATTTTGTTCGAAATTTTGAATCCGAGTCGATCGACCAATTCTTTTTGTAGGTTGCAAAAACTTGTTGTGTGGGTTTATATTTTGCTTGGATTATTATTTAGCTCGGATTGAAGGTGTGGATCTAGCTAATATTTAGGTTTTGGTTCAACAATTCATTATCGGAAAATGAGGTAATGATTATCTTGATGTAACATAATGTAGATGGACGGCGATGGATGTACATGGATCGGCGCTCCCGGAGTTCTTGCGGGGTTTGCAAGATTTTCTTCGTATGACCGATGCATACACGTCGGGCTACATATCTTGTCCATGCATAGGCGCAAGAATGAGAAGGAGTGGCCAAAATCCAGCCACCTTCACTTTCATTTGCTCACAAGAGGTTTCATGTCAAACTATACTGCTTTGGACCAAGCACGGTGAAGAAGAGATTATCTGAGGAAGGCGGTGAAGAAGAAGAGGCGGACAACAATATCCCTGATTTGGTCAACACGGTTCTTCGAAGATACATTGGGGAGTGTGGTGATGATGACCTAGACCAGATCTTTGCGTGATGGAGAGGAGAATGCATCGACGAAAGACATTACAAAAAGTTCGGCGCCTATGGGAGGACCACGGAACACTATTGTACCCAAACCGTTGACGGGGCCATAAAAAGTTGCGTACCACACTAGAAGCGATGCAATGGAAGGCGACCAATGGATTGTCCGATAAGGGATTGACGAGTTGTTATGCCTCATAAAAAGTTACTTCGAGAGGAACACCTTGCCCAAACTACGTCACGATGCCAAACAAGTTATGCGCCCTTTGGGGTTGGAGGTCTGAAGATACATGCATGCCGTAATGATTGTATCCTTTATCGCAATGAGTATGAGGATTCGGAAGCTTGTCGGTGTGCAAAACTTCATGTATAAGACCAGGCGTGATGACCCGGTGAGGTAGAGGCGCGAAGAAGAAGAGACCTCTGCTAAGGTGGTGTGGTATTTCCTGTAATCCCGGTTGAAGCGTTTATTTGCGAACAAAGCGCATGCCCGTGATGATCTTGGCACAAGGAAGACCGTAAGGACGACGGAAGGCTAAGGCACGTTCTTGATGGCTCGGTGGAGGAAAGTCGATAGAACATACCCGGACTTTCTTTGAGGATGCAAGGAACATAAGGTTTAGGTTGAGTGCGGATGGGATGAACCCGTTCGGCGATATGAGCGGCGATCCTGACACTTGGCCCGTGACTCTATGTATCTACAACCTTCCTCCTTGGTACGTATGAAGCGGAAGTACATTATGATGCCATTGCTTATCCAAGGCCGAAGCAACACAGAAGCGACATTGATGTGTACCTCAAACCGTTGGTTGAAGATCTGTTAACAACTTGTGGAGCGATGGTGTACGTGTATGGGATGAGTACAAAGAGAGCACTTCACTCTCGTGCATTGCTATTCCTAACCATCAACGGTCGGCCTGCACTTGGTAATCTATCGGGCCTATCTATCAAAGGATATAAAGCTGCATCCTTTGCTTAGAGGATACGGACAGACAAGTACCTAAAAACTCTCGAAAGGTTGTGTACATGGGCCACCGTAGGTTCCTCCATATGAAGGACCCGTTCACGGAGGAAGGGTGAGAATTTTGATGGGACGGAAGAAAGCGTAGAAGCCCATGCATCATGATGGGACGCTTGTATTTTCTTTGGTAAAGGATCTCGAAAGTAGTATTTGGAAAAGGTCACGTAGCAAACTGTCTCCGGTGAACAAGGTCACACGAAGGCCATTTGGAAGAAGAAGTCAATATTTTGGGACTTACCTTCTTGGAAAGACTTAGAGGTCCGCCACTCCTTTGGACTTCATGCATATCACGAAGAATGTCTGCGTGAAACTGCTAGGTTTCCTAGATATGTACAGTAAGTCAAAAGATACACTTCAAGCACGAAAGGACCTCTACTATTGGGACTCGGGAGCGACCTACATCAGGAAGCGAGAGAGAAAGGACAACATTACCTCCACCCCATGAGCTACACTCGAGCAAGGAAGAGAAAAAAACATGATTAAGTTCTTGAGCGAGTGTGAAGGTCCCTTGTGGATACTCCTCGAACATAAGGAGACTCATAAACATGAAAGAGAATAAAATTGTACACAAAAATCCCATGATTGTCATGTGTTGATGACACAGCTTGCTCGATGGCGGTGCGAGGTATTACGCCAGATTGGGTATGAGGACAATCATAAAGGCGTGTTCGTTCTTCAACGCGGTGTCGCAGAAGGTCATCGAGCGAATAAGTTATCTAGTCTGCATGATGACATGGTCAATAGTCCAGTTAGCCTTGAGATGATCTTCCCTCCATCCTTCTTTGATATTATGGTCCATCTCATGGTCCACATTGTTAAAGAGATAGAAATTCTCGGACTGTGTTCCTCCACAATATGTTCCCTTCGAGAGGTACATGGGTATCCTAAAAAGTATGTTAAATCGGTCTCGCCTAAGAAATTGCATGCAGGTGTCAAGACAGAGGAGGTGATCGAGTTTTGTGTTAGTTACATGGATGATCTGAATCCGATTGGCGTCCCTGTATCACGCCATGAGGGGAGGCTACGGGGAAAAGGGACTTTAGGGAGAAAAGAATCCTATAGCGACGATCTACTTGCATTTAAACAAGCACATTTCACGGTATTGAAACAAGCAACTGTAGTGGCTCCGTATATCTATGATCACGAGATGAGTCTACGCGCCCAATACCCAGAGAAGTCAAAAAGTTGATCGCCAGTGAACCAATGGATCCTTTTCGCAAGTTGGTTACAAAAGCAATTGTTGGGCAAGCAGACAGACGATGAACAATTGAAACTCTTGGCTCGAGGACCGCCCACAACAATCATATCATTTCAAGGGTATGAGATAAATGGGTACACATTTTACCACGACAACCCGGGATAACAAGAGCACCAACCAAAAGCAAGAGCGTCCAGTATAGATGCCTTGGACAAAAATGGAAAGATGGACACCTACTATGGTTTCATAGAGGAGATCTGGGAGCTAGAGTGCGGGCCATTAAAAGTCCCTCTGTTTGGTGCCAATGGGTCAAACCGGCGGTAGTGGATATCGATAAGTGCGGTATGACAACTGTGGACCTCAAGCTAGTGGCCTATAGGGACGAACCGTTCGTGCTTGCTAATGATGTGACAGGTATTCTATGTGATGGACATGGACAAGAAACCAAAAAGCGAAGGAGAAGACTAGCGAGAGCGATCGACCAAGGCGCCACGTGGTTCTTCGGTAAAAGAAGGATTAGCCGGAGTTGAGGCGCCACGGACGAAGAAGAGTATAATCGATTCGACGAGTGCCTCCTTTCACGGTGGGCGTAGACATTAGTGTCTGAATGATCTGAGAGGAATCTCCCTCGACGCCGCGATCATAATGAAGGATCACTTGTAAAAGCAAAGTATGTTAGCAAATAAGGATTGCTTTTGGTGTAATAGACTACTAACATACTAGTTTCTCATTCCTCTAGTGGTTTTCTGTATTTTACATTCAAATTGTACTAATATTTGACTAACAATATTGTTCAAAGTCCCTCTGTACTAATATAACAAGGTGACAGTTTGCAATGGAATTATAAGAGTGCAAAAATTACTTTATTTCTTACAATTTTCTATAATGTTAATTTATATTACATGGTTGGAAAAAATATTGTAAAGAATAACTTTAAACAAGAGATATAAAAAATATTGTGAAGTGGTAAAAGCATTTTTAAAATTATTTAATGAAACAATAGTTAAGCAGTAGATTCAAAAAAGAAATCTTAAAAAAAGGCTAAATGAATCTAAAGTGGTAAAAGCATTTTTAAAAATTATTTAATGAAACAATAGTTAAACAGTACATTCAAAAAAAGAAATCTTAAAAAAAAGGCTAAATGAATCTAAAGTGGTAAAAGCATTTTTAAAAATTATTTAATGAAACAGTACTTAAACAGTAGATTTAAAAAAGAAATCTTAAAAAAAGGCTAAATGAATCTAAAGTGGTAAAAGCATTTTTAAAAATTATTTAATGAAATAATAGTTAAGCAGTACATTTAAAAAAAGAAATCTTACAAAAAGGCTAAATGAATCTAAAGTGGTAAAAGCATTTTTAAAAATTATTTAATGAAACAATAGTTAAGCAAGTAGATTCAAAAAAGAAATCTTAAAAAAGGACTAAATGAATCTAAAGTGGTAAAAGCATTTTTAAAAATTATTTCATGAAACAGTAGTTAAACAACAAAAAAAAAAAAGAAATAAAAGAAGGGCTAGGGGCACACAGCGAGGCTCGAACTCGAGACCTCACGGTCGGGAGAGCTCATGAACTCAAGCGCCTCGCTAGCCAAGGGGAGAAGATTTCTTGTCGATTAGTATGGGCGCTAAATTGTTTTGAGTCTTTTAACATCGAGTCCGGTTGGTGTTTTCAACCGGACCGATAGTGCCTAAGGCTCCCTCCTCATGGCGAGTGACCCATCGATCCGGTTGGTGTATTCAGCAGATCGATGTCTCCTATCATCTGGGTTGGAGTATCCAGCCGTGTGATGAGACATCGATCCTGCTGAATACACCAACCAGACCGATGGTGCACCTATAAACCCATCCCGCCTCCTCTTCCCCAATTTTTCTACTCCCGCCATTGTTCCCCAATCTCCTCCTCCTCCTCGCTCGTTTGCAAGACCTCGGCGTCGGCGGGACACCTCCAGCGACCCCAGCTGCAGTCCTCCTCTCCTCCGAGCGACCCCACCTTGCCGTCCCGCCTCCAAGCCTTGCCTCGGTGCCTTGCCTCTTGCATTGTTCCTCGGCCTTCGCCAACCCTAGGGTTTGTGCCTTGCCTCCTATTTGTTCCCCTCGTGGCGCCATTGCTGTTTTACCTCATTGGTGCCCGAGTGATTGGTTTTGGTTGTGTTCTTGTGTTTGAGATGTCGGTGGTTGTCTCTATACATGTCCTTGCTGAGGGTTTCATTGGTGCCATTGTTTTTACCTCATTGGTGCCCTAGGGTTTGATTGTTCGATGAAGATTGGGTACATATTGAGACCATTTGTGACAACAACAATTTTCCAGTACTTGACATTTAGTTGTTAGATCAATTGGTATCTAGTGATTCTGATATATATATTTGTCTTATGAATCTTTACTGAATCTTTACTGTTCATAATGGTTGAGCGTCTTGCTGCTGGTTCTGGAAGCAATCTCGTAAGTTGGCTGTGCTGTGCTGTCCTGGGAGTATTTTGCTACGTGAGTTGGCTGTGCTCCTTTTTGCCGAAAACAAGAAGATGGCTTGATTCTGGGCATGGAGTTGGTGCCTTGTTACTAGTAGTAGGGTTTGAGTAGTTTGGTTTGTGTAATTTTCTTTTAGCTATGCCTATGGTTGCTGATCTTTACTGTTCATGCATAATAATCTGTTGCAGTGAGTTCTGGAAGTAAGTTCTAGTAAGTTGTATGCTCCTTTTGCATTCTGGATAGGCTCACCCTGTGTTTGCTTTATATTTCCGTCGGCTAGAATCATTTCCTTGTGTCGTGATATTGTTTGCATATATATATCTTGATGTCCCTTTTACTTGTCATTAATAGGCAAATCTTCAAATACTTATTCATGAGCTTGTATCTTGTGACATTAGATCATGTCTCTGTTCAGTGCTTAAATGACATTGTGAGATTTCTATGTATGTGTGAGATTTCTATGTATATGTGAAGTTTGAAATATATATGTATCATGTCAAATGAATATGTATCATGTGAATTATTCTAAGTTGTCAAGTCTTTGGAAAAGTTGTTTCATTTTCACTAAAGTAATGTTGTCACAAATTGGTCAATGATCTTTGTCCCTCTTGACGAGGGCGGTCTTTAAGGCAACCCGTTATCGAGAACAATACAAAATTGACAACTTGAGCACTATGCTAGTTGTGATGTCCTTTTACTTGTCATTATTAGGCAAATCTTCAAATACTTATGTATGTGTGAGATTTCTATGTATATGTGAAGTTTGAAATATATATGTATCATGTGAAATGAATATGTATCATGCTAATTATTCTAATTTACTCGTGAATTTTGAAATTTCTATTTTTATTGATCGGTTTCTATGTATATGTGAGATTTCTATGTATGTATGAGATTTCTATGTATATGTGAAGTTTGAAATGTATATGTATCATGTCAAATGAATATGTATCATGTGAATTATTCTAAGTTGATTCATTATATCTGAGAATTACAAAAAGAAAAATTCGACAAGTTTAAATATCTTAAATTTGTCCGAATTTTCTCTTTTTGTAACTCTCATATATAATAATTTGATCAATTGTACAAAATAAAATGAAAAATTCATATATTCTTAAGAATATATTTGGTGCCCAGATCAATGAAGAAGAGGGCGGGAGGAAGCCTATGGACAATGAGTGCTTGAAGAAGACAAAGAACCAAGTCCATGATAAGCGAGCTGCCTCCTCATGAAGCCGCCTCTCGGTGTCTTGGACGCTCTCTTGACATCCATGCTTCTTGAACTTGTAGGGCTTTTTTTTAAATCATTTTAGTGTGGAATAAGAATGATTCATTATTTTTATTAGCAAATATATTCTTAAGAATATATGAATTTTTTCATTTTATTTTTCATTTGAGATGTATATGAATCATATGAATTTTTCTAATGTATAAGTATCATTTAAAGTTACATGTGCACATGTTTGTAGCATGAGGTCACATTAGGCCGATTTACCATCGTATAGTATTTGGCGATTTACATTAGGAACATCTTGGCGTGCCGCCCATCCTCTCTCTACCGTCTTCCACGCCGTTTTAGAGTAGTACCATCGACTTTACATGAAATAAAGTCTATTTTCGTTAATTTGCGGTGCTTCTTCTAGCCTAAGAAATGATGATGGACGAAGAAGCATTTATGTTAAGTTTGATTGCGGGAAGTGATGGTCATGAGACAAGCACTGAGACCGCCACCGAGGCCAATGAGGCTGCAGAGCACGATGAGGTCAGCAGAGCACGATGAGGCCGGGAGGTAACAATCGATCACGTTCATGATTGTCGGTTCCACTACCATGCTAAGCCAATATCTTGACATCGTTCATGATTGTACCATGCTTTCAGATCGGTCAACGAGCGAGCAATCACGTCCGAGGTCCAAGCAAGAAGAAGAAGGCAAGACATGTTATCACCGAAGTCGGCGAGACGGCCGACCTCTTGCACCTCGGGGCGCTTGGGCGTTCAATTAAACTGCGGCGTCCTTCGAGTATATCAAGAAGAATCGAGCGCCGACTTCAACAAGCACCCAAAGTTGCAAGATCACGGGATGCGTTTGTGAGATACAAGACTTGGACGAAGGTCAAAGTTTGAGTGAGAAGAATAAGTGAATGCACGAGAAGAAGAATTATCACCACCGACTCGCCTGGTGGTTACCGCCATGCAATACCAAAATGGGAGAAGAGGAACAGGACCTCGCTAGCGAAGGGTATTGCACCAGCAACAACGGATTGGCTGACAGAGCAAAGCATTGGTTCTATGCTCACGGGCGCCCTTGATGATAACGGCAATCTTGTGTTTGGGGAGGTGCTAAGAGATGTGGCGAGAAGGCTTGTGATCCATCGAGGAGACTTCCGGGTAACCGTGCCAAGCAGGAGAACGAGCGAGCTAACAAGAGCCTTGCAAAATCGAGCACCTGGGCGTACACGAGCGTCGGCGTTGTCCGTGGAAGGTTGGTTTCATTGGGGACGCCGAGACCTATAGGAGTCGAGGCGAGGAGCAAGGCTCGGCAGACACTTGCAACTTAGTGCGCTTGAAGAACGCTGAATCAAACAAATGAGAGAATGCAAGAAGAGATCCGAAGAGGTGCAGCTAGCCTTGAGCCAACAATGCGAGAGCAGGCCAAGAACCTCCAAGTAATCCAGACATCATCGGCCCCTCGGGCGTGCAAGCTGCGCTTCCGGTTGGGGGTGAAGCGGACTTGGACAAGTATCCGTGAGACGACATCACACACGGACACCTTGTGAGCTGCATATCCAAGCAGAACCTTACCTTCAAGGCGCCGATGGTATGGCTTACCCATTAGAGCAGGCAGCTTATCCATAGCCAACAGATACCGTTAGGATACTCCAAGGTCTCGGTGGAGGAGGTCTGCCTAGGTACGAGGACCTTGACCTCGAAACTCTGGAGGTGACGGGACTCTGAAGCTAGGAGAGGCAAGACACACTTTCATCTGTGGCATAAGCGGTACATAATTTTTCGAGATAACATGGACATGTCCTCTCTGAAGAAGCCCGAGAAGAAACCCGTCTCCTCCCAAGAAGGCGCCGACTCCTACACCACCTCCTGCGCATATAAGCCCGACAAGAAGCCCGTCTCCTACACCATCTCCTGCATATAAGCCACGATAGAAGCCCGTCTCCTCCCAAGAAGGCGCCGACTCCTACACCACCTCCCGCACATAAGCGCCACAACAAGCCCGTCTCCTCCCGAAGGCGCCGATCAAGGAAAGAAGCCAGCTCGCCATGAGCTCCCAAGAAGGACGGGTCCTCCACCCAATCCAAGAAGCTGGTGAACTTAAAGGCGGCAGTATGATATGAGCGATGAGGAGACCAAGAGGGTGGTAAAAGGAGAGGTAACTAAATTTCTTAAACCCAAGTCACCAGAGAAGAAGGTTCAACACAGCACGTAAGAATTTTATAAAGGCTTAATGACTATTAAAAATTTGAAGGATAAAAAGAAATGCCTCGCCAATCAAACTCTGAGCTCATTGAGTAAGGAATGCCCCAAGAAGAAGATGTCACGGTGAGGGAAAAGTAAGGAGATGCAAAAATTCTTTGATGAAACGGCCTTACCGCAAATCAAATATTAGGCACGGAAAAAGATTGAGGTTGCCCAAGTAAGATGGTCATTTAAAATGGGCGGTCATTGGTCGCATGAGGAGTCGCCTGACTAACGACAAAGATGCGGCAATTTCATGAATGGTACTTGGACGCGACCAAGCATGGTCTCTGAGATGTTATTTGTGAAGTTTAAGTAAGAAGATTTTTTTCGTGGTGAAGGTGAATTTGTTGTCGATGGGACTACATATATGATCTATACTGAATAGACGCCCTCGGCGTGAGCTTGATGGGTTCTTGGACTCTGTAAGTGTCTTAATTATTTGCAAAAACTATCGTGCACTTCCTTGTACTATACTAACTTGCAAGCCTAACTAATTTCTTATGTAGCATGGAGATACAAAGATGCGAGAAGGATCGTATTTTCGACATAGGCTTCATGGACCCGATGAGTTATCAACAAGACAACCGTTAGAGACCACCCAAGCGAAAGCAGAGACTAACATATTCAATGCGCTAATGGGTCAAAGATATAAGTCAAAGATATATCTAGCCTACTCATTTGAGTACGTGTTTTCGCACCACCTCATTCTACTCCTTTTTCACAACACGATGTTAGAATTAATTAGTTATCTCGTTGACACATCTATGTATAGTTTTCTTTGGATTCTTCTTATGATCGAGCTAGATCGTAGCTCGATCACAATTATGGACTCATAAAGGAGACCGGTTGAAAAGTATCAAAACTTTATCGACATGCTCGACTGTATTAATTCTTGTTCCTTTCATTATCGTACTAGCTCTATTTCCTTCAATTTGAAACAAATTCTAATCATGTACATACAATTCGTAATCACATGTGTAGTGCATTCACACGGTTCCGTGCTAAAAGCGTGGGCGTATTAAAGGAGAAATTTGACATTGCAATTGCCTCTCATGTGCGTATATCATAATGCTAGCTTTTAGTTAGTTAACTTAATTTCTTTGCATCCATTTCACGCTTTCAACTTTTTCCACCGCAGATCTTGACTCGTGCGTAGGGTAACAATTTATCTGCTACTATGTATCTTGAGTTTATGCACACCCAAACCGAGCCGCGACCGCATGCTAAAAGGCAACAAGGGGTGAGTAAATATAATTACTAGCTTTAATTGTGTATAGGTACTCCTTATATCTTGTATAAATTCAAGTATTGATTAGTTAATGACTTAACGATAGGTGCCTCAATATTTGGCGGAACAAGGTTCGAACTCTCATTGCACAGTGAGAGCAATCCAAGAACAACTCGTCGGCTTTATTTACGATGAGGTTGTAAATCCAAAAGGCGAGTTTCACGAACCAAACTTTAACAGTGGGGCCCTTCGATAAGGACCGATGAAGCGTAAGTGGTCGACATCTCTGACTAGCAAGAGCGTCTTGGCGTAAAAGATCCTGATGAATAGAAGGAAAAGAAATACTAAAGTTGTAATTAAAGTTGTGTACATATATAAAGTTGTGTACATATATATTGTAATACATTAGAAGAACAAATATGTGTACATATTTTAATACATTAGATGTAATTAAATTTATTAATGAATGTTCAATGATTTAATTATCGGGCAAAGTGCATGATTGATTATCGTGCTTTTAATTAGTTGTGATTTAACACACACATATATATAATAGCTCTAGGAGAAATAGACCTATATATATACAAAACATTAGTACCGGTTGGAGAAACTAACCAGCATCGATGAAACTCATCGATGCTGGTTGGAGACACCAACCAGATCTTGATGAAACTCGAGGGTTCCCAATGCGCCTTGCCGTGTGAATTGAACCGTCTCGATACTCCATCGATCTGGGTGAGTGAACCGAGGATCGATGCCCTTGAGCATCGATCCGGATAACTATCTCGGTTCAAAACCGGTACTAAAAGCGATTTTGGACCGGGACTAAATGCCCTTTCCGTAGTAGTGCTCTTATCATCTTTCTGCATACCTCAACATCAGAAATTTTAGTTCCTAGGCCTTTAAGCTCATTAACAATTGGATTAAGCCTAGAGAACATGTCATTAGCATTTTCATGAGGGAGCATTTTAAATTGATCAAATTTTTCTTTAATGACAAAGTATTTTTCTTCTTTTACATCTGAAGTTCCCTCATGAATTTCTTGCAGGGTTGTCCAGATGTCATAAGTAGAGGTGAGATTACTTACTCTATGAAAAACTTCTATACTAAGACAAGAGAATATAGCATTTCGTGCTTGAGCATCATACTGCATATTTTGAATCTCACCAGGGGTGGGTTCACCATACAAAGTCTGGCCTTCGACCATGATGCGTGGAGATAGAGGCTTCTCTGTGACCCTCCACACATCATACCCAACAGCCTTTAAATAGCATCTCATTCTAATTTTTCAGTAAGCATAATTTGTACCATAAAAAATTGGTACTCTTCCTACACTAACAATTGCCGATCCATTTCCCTTGGCCATTTACCAAGCTGGTTAAGCTTTATATGGTAAAACCTTGCTCTGATACCACTTGAAGGATCAAATTGGCCTAGAGGGGGGGAATATGCAACTTTTTAAATTTTAGTGCTTAATTACAGTACAACTATCAACCTTCAACAGCTAGGTTATTAGAAGCAATATGAAAGAATGGAATATTCGGAATAACAGAAAAACAACGACAAGTAATGAGAATGCTAGAATGTAAACAAGAGACACAAGGATTTTATCCCGTGGTTTAGAGCTTGTCTCTTAATCCATGTTCGAGCACTTCTCTTTGAAGTATAGCTCCTCCACAAGCTAGTCGCAGTAGCTTTGGGTCTCCACTATGGCAACTCTTTCTCCACTCCGGTGAGGTTAGTTCCAAACCTTTCACAAACAAGGTGACCTTCCATAAATACTTTGGATAGGTCACACCTTCACTGCCTCCAAGCCGTCTAGGATCACTAAGACCCAAGAGTAATAGACTAGACACAAGCCCTACCTTATGGATCACTCAACACAGCACTAGCTAGACAATGTTTGGAGCAAGAACACTTAAAAGTGAAGGTTTTTAAGTTCAAAGTTTCAGCACACTCTCCTTGAAGGAATGAAAGCTCTAAGTTTGCTAAAATGTCAAGGAGATCAAAAAGTTATGTGGTAGATGGCTCAGAAAATGCTTTTATAGGCATTTGGGATGAATATAGCCATTACACCTACCACAGTGACTGTTGCAACGTGTCAGATTATCAAAAATCAAGATTACACGTTTACAGCAAACTTAATGGAATAAGCTAGTGACACTGGTCCTGTGTACTCCAGACCAAATGGACTCATTTACGCCGAACCGAAAAATTTGGTCCGTCGTACATAGGTTTTGGTCCAGTGAAGGAATGAGAATTCAATATGTGCACCGGACCAAAATATTTGGTCCGTCGTAGATGGATTTCACAGGAATCAGTAGCCACGGACTTTTTGGACAAAGAATGAGTTCAACCGAGATAATTACTTTAGCACCGGACTAAATTTGGTGAAGGCGGAATTTTGGTCTGGCGTGAATGGACTGAGCTCGGTTAGAATTTTGATCAAGAATACTTGGACTAGAATGTTATTTTTGAGCTAAGAAAGTTTATCCGGGAGAAAAACAACTGCGCCAGACTGAATTTTGTGAAAGTGGGATTTGGTCCGGCGTGAATGGTGTGTGCACGGTTAGGGGTTTCTTCAAAGAATTTTCACGATGGACTGATGGTAAAAATGGTCTGGAGAAGAATTATGAGCATTTGACCATGCATACCATTCCAAGAATTGTTTGGTGTTAGATGGGATGTACTCGGTTTGCTTTAAACATAGAGTACACTCACCATGGATTAAAGGAATCAAAAACAAGACTTTGGTCTGGCGAAAAGATGAAACTTTTCACATGTGCGCCGGACTGAAAAGTTTTGGTCCATCGTGAATGGGAAATGTTCATTTAGGTTTTAAGCCAAGATAATTTTTGGCGCCGGACTAAAGAGTTTGGTCCGACGGAGATGGGCTTAGGCTAAGGTTGCGCCGGAGTGAAGGAGAGAAAAAATGAAGTTTGGTCTGGGGAACCTTTAGACCCAATCTGGGTGAGATTGATTTTGATGTAAAGAAGTGATTTCAAGAATTTCAACTCCAAGCAGTCTAAACTAGACTTAGTCTTGTGAACCAATAATCTAACTTGTGCATAATCCCCCTTAATAGAACGGCCAAAATAAAATAATCCTGACTACTTTACTTGAATCATCTCCCAAGCCAAAAACTAGTAACAAAAAGTCTTAATCTTGTTCTTTCAGACAACTTCCTTAATACTCCACTCCAATGTCCTCAAAGCTTAGATATTATTGACTTAGTCATCAACACCAAAACCATGTTATTAACACAAAAGAAAGAATTTGGGGGCCTAGATGCTATCAAATTGCAAATATAAAATACTAATATTGATGAGGGGTTCTGAAGCATGATATTTGTGTTGATGTAGCCAAACAAGAGTATATCAAATAGGGCTACGACCAGCTTATAAAGGAAGAGGAGAAGGGGGTGCGGTTAAAATATGGAAACCAAAAGGGATTCTTGCCCCAACTGAAAAGGACTCCTCCCCGTGGGCTTTGATGGGATATAGGGGCCTAGGCCCAAATAAGGTGGCGCAACACCATAACTATTAATTAAAAATAAATCTAGAAGTTTGGAGGTAGTAGCCAAAGCAAATCGTCATGGTTCACCCATCCTTTATTACGGCATTATGGTGGCTTCAATTGAGTGTAGCAGCATCACGTGCATTAGATAGTCTCATAGAGTTCATAAAATATGGGTTCACTCTAAGAAATGAAGTTACCTGATAAATTAAAATGATGAGCACATGCCCTAGTGATTGGTCCTTGTATATCTTCTTGAGTAGCAGTAGGTTGTGTGGTTGTATCAGCGGAATAGATGTTCTCATCATCCACTCCTTGAATTGGAGTTGTCCTTGACTCAAACTCAACTTCTTCTCCCAAGTATAACTTCAAATCTGCAATGTTAAATATAGGACTAACCTTAAAAACTACAGGTAGATCAAGTTTACATGCAATATCATTAATCTTCTCTAGCACTTTAAATAAGCCATAAGCTCTAGGTGTCAATTTTGATTTTCTTTAGACCAGAAACATTTCTTTTCTCAACTGCAACCAAACAAGATCTCTAGTTCAAATTTAATTTCTTTTCTACCCTAACTACCAACAAGTTTATATTTAGCATTTATATGCTATATAGTCTCCTTAGTGGTTTTATGTATCTTAAGTATCAATTTAGCATGTTGTTTAGCATCAATATTTACCTTTTTCGAAGATGGTAGAGGTAATAAATCAATAGGAGCAAGGGATAAATCCATATACTACCTAAAAAGGGTACATCTTTGTGGTTGAATGCAGTGTACGATTGTAAGCAAACTCCACTTGAGGCAAGAAATCATCCCACATCTCACAAGTTTTTCTTCAAAATGGTTCTCAACATAGTAGATAACGTGCGGTTGACAACTTTAGTTTGTCCGTCAATTTGGGGATGACATGTAGTACAAAATAGCAACTTTGTCCCCAATTTAGCACATAGTGACCACCAAAAGTGACTAAAAAATTTTGTATCATGATAAAAAAACAATTGTATTTGGCACTCCATGTAGGTGAACGATTTCTCTGAAAAATAAATTAGCAACATTTATAGCATTATCGCTTTTATGACAAGATATAAAATATGCCATCTTAGAAAATCTATCCATAACAACCAAAAATACTATCCCTCCCCTCCTTTGTTCTAGGCAATCATAAAATGTGACTAGTGATGCATCGTGTAATGTAGCGCTTGATGTCATGCCTCATCTTTGGCCAATAGAAATGCTCAGCCAGTAGATCCTATGTCTTCTTGGCACCAAAATGTCCCATGACGCCTCCTCCATACTTCTCCTGTAACAATAGAAGACGAATGGAGCTACCTGCAATGCATAGCTTGTTAGCATGAAATACAAATCCATCATTTATTACAAATTTATTCCAACTCTTTCCCTTTTTACAATTTAGCAATATTTTTTTAAAATTCAATATCATGCACATATTTCTCTTTAATAGCCTCTAGTCCAAAGATTTTAAAGTCAAGTTGAGATAGCATAATATAACGCCTAGACAATGGCATCAGCAATCACATTCTCCTTCCCTTTCTTGTGTTTAATAACATAAGGAAAAGATATTAACATGTCTACAGTTCAGTTTAATTTGACTTCTATTATGCTTTAAGGATTCATGATTATAATGTATAACAAATTCTTTAGGCCATAAATAATGTTGCCATATTTCCATGGTTCGAACTAGAGTATATAATTCTTTATTATAAGTACACTAGTTTAAATTAGGCCCATTCAATTTCTCATTCAAATAAGCAACAGGTTTACCATCTTGTATCAACACACCACCGATTTTAATTTCACTAGCACCACACTCAAGTTAAAAAGTCTTACCAAAATCAGGAAGTTGGAGCAATGGTGCATTTGTAAGCTTCTCTTTCAAAATGTTAAATGATTGTTCTTGCACAGGGCCCTAAATAAATGAAACTCCTTTCTTTGTAAGCTCATTCATGGGTGCAGCGATGGTACTAAAATTTTGAACAAAGCGTCGTTAGAATCCATCAAGTCCAAGAAAACTTCGCACTTGTGTGACCATGTTAGGAGTCGACCAACTATGTATAGCTTCGATCTTGGCTTGACCAACTTCAATTTCCTATAGAGTAACAACATAGCCAAGAGACGATACTCGATTAGTACAAAATGTGCATTTCTCAAGGTTACCAAATAAACATGCATCACATAAAGTATTAAAAATAGCACGTAAATGACCAAGATGTTCCTCCAATGATTTGCTATAGATCAATATGTCATCAAAATATACCCCACAAATTTACCTATGAAAGCACGCAAAACATCATTTATTAATCTCATGAAAATACTAGATACATTAGTTAAATTGAAAGGCATCACTAGCTACTCAGATAAACCAAACTTAGTTTTGAAAGTTGTCTTCCATTCATCTCCTAATTTTATACTTTTTTGGTGATATCTACTATGCCAATCAACTTTAGAGAATACATCAGAGCCACTTAATTCATCAAGCATGTCACCTAACCTAGGGAAAGAATGACGATATCTAATGGTAATATTATTAGTAGTGTAACACCCTAGAGCCACTCGCGCCACAGATGTCACCAAAAACCCTAAATAACGAATGACACCTCTAAGAAAAAGACTGAAACTGAATTCAATCTCTAAACTCTTAAAACCGGCTTAAAACTAAGCCACTCAAATTTAAAAAATTTCGGCATGACCTCTCTAGAACAGAGGACATCCACTCCGCAGACAAAAGAACAATAGCAGTTATATGATATATCAATCACTCAAAATAGAATGAAACATTCTAGCAGGTCCTTAGATAATCAATCATATATCCAACCAGCAATTAACCAACTACGTAACGACGATCAACACAATACAAACGCATTAGTTACAACCAGACTTAACGAAACAATTAAATGGGTTGATGGTGACCGAAGTCGTGCATGTGCTCTACTCCCATCCCGGCGAGTCAACTTCAAGTACCTAAAACAGGAAGCAAACAAGCGTGAGTCCAAGACTCAGCAAAGTGCAACAATAATAAAAAGTAATGAATTCAACTGAATTACTTTTACTCTAGAATTTAATATAGCCATTACTTAATTGAAATCAACCAGTAAAAGAAGCAGTAACTAACTCCACTTACCAAAACCAACTCGAAAATGCAACAAAACCTTACCCATGCTTCAATAATCATTTCTGGATGAGTCCACGACTCAACCCTCAACCTGTCCTTTCCATTCTCATCAATTAACATTTATCAATTGTAATACAATGCAATGCAATGCTTTCATGCTCAAAATGCAACCTTTTAGCCTATACTGGTATAGCTGAGTACACACCCGTCGGTGTGCACCCTCTCATTCCCAACCATCCCGTGGCGGGGCCTACTCTTATTGACTCGCTCCCATCCGTGGACGGGACTACGAGGTAGGACTTTTGTACTCACTACATGTGAGCACAGAGGCCCACATCAACATGGGTCGCCTCTTCCATCATGAATGCACATATACAAATGATGCTTATGAACAATTCATACATGGCATCATAATTATTTGCTCTTAACCATGACCAAAACATAAACATAGGCATAACATGGATTTCATCACCTGCAGGTCATAGCAATTGTTATTTTCATTGTCACAATATGCATTTTCATAATATGAACAATTCTTTAGCAATGCTCATACCATATCCTGACATTTACATCCTTTTGACCTCTACAATCGAAATGCAAACATTGAATTAGATATGTTCATAACATAATTTAAACAATAGTATGCAATTAATAAATGTATGAGCATTCATCTCACTCCCCTAATAGCAATATAAAGGTTACACTTGCCTTTACCAACGCATGAGGCAATGCGGGTCGAGACACTTTGTAACACCCTGGCACCCCACGTGCCCAAAGTGTTACCAAAACCTATAACAAACAAGACAAGAAAGATCAAGCTCTACTGGTACTCCGAAATCCACTAAAAATTTCGGCAACACCTCCCCTAAAATAGTGGACATCCACTCAGCAGACAAAGACAATAAGCAATCTAATAACAACAACAACAAGCATAGGTCATGGTATCCCCTAACCATCAAGACTGACTAAGCATATTCTAGCAGTTAACTTCTAACGGCCAACAATCTTAACATCGCGGAGTTCATAAAACCAGCACACAACTCACATTTATTACAATGATTTCACAAATAGAGAACAACAACGAGTAGATATTCTCCAAACTACTAATGAGCGTGGCAAAGGCAGTGAGTGAATGTGATGCTAAGTCCCCTCCCAGCAAGAAGTCTTCAGTGCACCTAAAACAACACACACAACAAACGTGAGTCGAAGACTCAGCAAAATACATCAGAGAATAATAGCATAGAGAATATGCATTTCTTAAAGCAATAGCATCACAACAAGTTTTTTTTATTTAATTTCGGAGAAGGAAACAACGGTAATATCACAATCATTTCATAAAGTCAACTCTTTACCCATCCTCAATTGAATCCACGACTCAACAACAATGAAGTATAACGTATGACCGGGAAACATAGATCATGCCATTGCAACCATACATGGAAAACATAACTTAAAATAATCCGGTATATCTCTACACTCATGAGATGCATCATGCAAGGATATAAATAACTTGAAACCACATAAGAATATAGACACCTTGACTTAACATTTTATTGAATTTTTATCATGTCCGTTCTCCTTGTTTTCTTTTTCTTATATTAACAATCCTCCACCATTAACAATGCTATGCAACACAAACAGACTTGCCAGAACCAACATCAAGCCGTTTCCACCTTTAACACAATCAACATATTAACGACCATTCATCAATAATGATATGCAATGCGAATATGCTTGCATGCTCATATGCACCTTCCATAGATTGTACTGGGGTATAGCGAGTGCACCCGTCGGTGTGCACCCTCTCAATCCCTCCCATCCCGTGGAGGGGCCTACTCTTACTGACTCGCTCCCATTCACATCTGTGGATGGGACTACGAGGTAGGACTTTCGTACTCACTACGTGTGAGCATAGAGGCCCGCATCAGCATGGGTCGCCTCTTCCATTATGAATGCACAAATGCAAATGTTATGCATGAACCACAGTTTTTATTCTTTTCCAACAATAGCACTATAACAGATGCAATCAATCAATTTTTCACTAAAGGAAGCAACTTAATTACTTACTTTCTCATTTGCCAACAATCATTCCTACCCAATGACCCTTTGCCCCATGATCCCTCTCTCATCATAATGGGTATAGAGCCTAATCCATGCCCACAATTGCATCTAACCACATAGTGCATTATGATAACGAATATGACATTATAGCCATAACGTGACAGCATCGATAATTCTTATATACACAGACTAAAAGAAAATCGACTTACTCATTTAACCCAAGCTCGTGCCATCCCCAATCACTCGATCAACGGGCTTGCCCCAAAGCCCATTCTCAACCAACATTCCTCAAAATTGCGAGCAATAAATAGAGTAGGAGCACTACAAATTAACATACATCCATACTCCATAAACCAATGTACTTGCATCCGTTCCCTTAACCAGTTGATCATCATAAGCATTTTCATACAAGGGACCATTTTCTAGTTATAGTCAAGCAAAGCTTACCTCTTGCGTATTCACCGCAATCTCGTACACTAAAACAAACCATCAATTAATCATCCTAGTCACGATCTAGGGAATGCACTTGCCTTTTACCGACGAAGAATGGAGTGGCATACAGTGGAGGCCACTCCCGACAGAACCTTCTCTGCAATTAAACAATAATCATCCAACTCAACTTTATGAACACACTCAAATGACTAATTTAATTTACAATGAGACATGATTAAACACCACTCTCTATTTTTTTTCACTCATCAACAGATTCATACTTGGAACTACTCAGCATAAGAGTCTTCTAGCATCACTACCAGCCAAAAATACCTCTAATGGTTAAACCAAAACCATTAACCAGCAAGGCATTTTTTTCACTAAGAAGTCGGCTATTTCAATACATGTAAGATACTCATAATCACAGCATAGCAAGAATCATTCAGAGGGCTACACACAATATCCGTTCATCATCAATTGGTAGTAAATAATTCTTGATTCACTCATTTTAATTGAGCCATGCAACAAGTAATAAGAATCAAGTCACAAACATAAGATACACAAACATTACCGATGTAAGAATGATATTACAGGGTTCATATACCAATAACACACACATATGTGTGTAAATATATATATATATATATATATATATATATATATATATATATATATATATATATATCCCATTCCTAAACAACAAACATATAAAACCCTCAAGAATGATCAGGTATACAAAAGTACTTGGTATGCATCAGTACAAGTAAAGGAAGCATTAGAAAGCCACTGCCATCATGATTTACTTATTCAATCAAAGACCAGCAAATCAATTATTCATTTTGGACTCAGGAGTCAATTGAATTTCATTTCGTCAATTTCAATCCCACATGCACATCGCAAACATGATGGCTTACAGTTCTATACGGATATCATCTTGTCAACATTGCTTTGACTACTTAGCAACTCAAGAGCATTAACGCATAAATGGCATCCTCATGTCCCACATGGTACCAAACAAGGAGAAAATTGAGGCATGCCCTTTGAAAGCAATTCATCAAACACCTGGTAGGCACAAATGAACCAAACCTCAATTTCATTATACCTGAGAATTCACCACAAGGAGCAAGCAAGAGGGAGGACAATGCTGCTGCTATTGATGCTTCTACTGCCATTGGAGCTGCGCGCTTCGCTTCATCTCGCGAGGGAGGAAAGGGGCGCCGGCTAAGAGGAAGACGTCGGTTCATTCGCTGGCCGCTTCTCTGGCCGAGGTTCTTCTTGTGTCTTTGTGAGCTGCCCAGAGGAGGCGTCGGCGTGAGTCTTCAAAAGCAGAGGGAGGAGAGCAATGACGCCGGGCGATCGCAGGCACTGGCCAGGGAGGAGCAGGGCGCCGCCGAGCCAGGAGAAGGAGAGGAACTCGCCGGCTGGGGGGAGAAACGAGTGTCGGCAGGGAACAAAGCATCTTGGCGGGGCCTTGTTGGAGATATTCTTGGTGACCGACTTGGCCTTGAGGAGCAAGGCGCGACATCGAGAAGGAGCCGGAAATGCAGTGGAGTCAGCAAGGGAAGGCAAGAAGGAGTCGGCAGGAAACAGGAAGAGGAAAGCAAAAATATCCACCCTTGAGGATTGACAGCCACACAAATAAAGAAAGGAGAGGAGGTTAGGTGGGAAAAAAAATCTGCATTATTACACCGCCCCTGAAGACACTCTCCTTGAGCTTGCACTGTCTGAGCTGCCATCCAATGAAGTCAAAGAGAAGGGCAGATTAGATAAGGGAGCAAGAAGACCACCATCTTCTACTTTTAATCTTCTCCTACTACCCCTCCCCTCTTTCCTTTGCAGTTAGAAGGTGCCAACGATAGGCTGAGTAAGATTTCCCTTTTTTTATTACCAATCACTAGAGATAAATACTAATCACTCATACTAATGGAAGCTTGTATATATATACATATCTTTAATCAACATTTCAAACAACTTGAGAATCTATTATGAGTAAAGACTGAAGACTAATCTAATAACATGTTTGCATGCCCTGGCGTTCCATTCCTTTTAAATAGCAGATTTAGTAACAATTAACACACAAACATGTATGCGTTACAAACTAACAACTTGAACAAAACTATACCAAAATAGGATCACTAGTCACACTTCACCACTAAATAAGAACTAGATATACTAGGTTCAATAAGGACATGATGGTACAAAAATGCAGAAAAAGTACCAAGCCCTTGCATCTTACCCATTAGCAGTAAATGTAAAATGAATATCATATCTTGTTGATAATTCATAGCACCCTTGTTTTAGATTATACCCAAATCTTGGCAAAAACAAAAGTGTCAGGTTGTTTGATAACTATTTTAAACCAGCCATTGAAATACATGTAAACCGGATAGCAAATATAACATTTCCACAATCTGGGCATAAGAGGGGGTCATAGGATAAACAAGTGGCCTGTCCATCAATCCAGTGCACGTTTAACATTAAGAATATCCACACAATCAATACTCACTTGACCTTTCAAAGAACAATGAAAGCTTGAATTAGCTCACACACACAAGGAGAAGGTTTATTATTGATCACACGACAAGTGGTATAAACTGCTCGAAGATTCAATGACCCTTGTCCACCTTCTATGTGCTCACATGAGTTTTAGGATATATACCAACTTCCAGTATGGATTGAGTGCATATATATACACAAAAACTCAGCACTTAATCATGTACACTTGAATCACTGGGACACAGCACAAGCATGTATGAAAATGCACACATAACAAGTTAGCAGATTTATTACACTTTCTAAGCTCCATTCCAATAATAAAGCACAAACCAGACAACTATATATATAGTACTCACTACCTGCATATCCACATTTCAAAATCCCATATAAAGGCTCATCTACTGCACATCAACACTAATCACAGAACATAAAATCTATGCTTGATTAATAGGCTGAGGATTAACGAGTTAAAGGCACAATCAATAGCAGTAGAAGGGAGGGAATGCACATAAACTTAGCAATGCATCGATTCTCGCATTTCCAAGCCCATCTCTCAACCTTGCACACTTAACTCATCTGCGATACCATAACCTAAACCGTCTAGGCATTTCATCAAACACCTAGCATGCACAAGGAAACCAAATACCACAATTTTAATTGTTTGAGCTCTCACCACAAGAAGGCAAGGGGGGAAAGGGCCATCTTCATTGGTTCTTCTGGCTTTGGTTGTTGTCGCTATCACTGGTTCTTGCCTTTGCCATCTTGCCAAATAGGGAGAGAAGAGGGACACCGAGCCAGGGAGGGACAGGGGGAAGGGGCACCGGCCAGGGGAGCTCATCGGCCATGGGAGGAGGTGAAGGGCGGCGTCGAGCCAGGGAGGGACAGGGGGAAGGGGCACTGGCCAAGGGAGCTCGCCGGCCAGGGTAGGAGGCGCAGGGCGGCGCCGAGCCAGGGAGGGACAGGGGGAAGGGGCTGGGTTGGAGGAGCCGGTTTGGGGATTTAATTCTAGGGTTCCCTCTCTTCCAAACTTCCTTTTATACTCAGTCAAATGGGTGCCACTAATCAATAGGGCTAGGGAACAAAAGAAATGAAGCCCCTCAACAACAAAACCAAAGACCAACTTTAAACCCTTAGCGTGAACCAAATAATTTCAATTCTTGGCACGAAAAGACAATTGTCTGGAAAAAGACAAACTTGCCGCAAAACTAAACAGCTCGGAAGATATCTCATTCTAAAAACTACGGCAAAAAAACCAAAACCTTTAATAAAAGCTTCACTTGCGCGACGATAAATAATTCCTCCCGAATAAAAATCCTTGAATTACGAAGGTGAAATCATTACCGGCCGAAAACCCTAGCAAAAGAGATCTTCAGTATTACAAGTAGCTCTATAGCCAACACATATACGCCTGGAACCATCTTTCTTAGGTACCAAAATTACAAGAACAACACAAGGACTAAGGCTCTCACGTACATACTCTTTGCCAAGCAAGTCTTGCACTTGGTGTTGAATCTCTTTAGTCTCCTCGGGGTTGGTCCTATAGGGTGCACAGTTGGGTAATGAGGCTTTTGGAATTAGATCTATTTGATGTTCAATTCCCTGAATTCGAGGCAACCCCGATGGTACTTCACTTGTAAATACATCATTAAACTCCTACAAAACGTTAGCAACCACAGGAGGCAAAGAATGATGCACATCCTCAAATGAAAATAATACTTCTTTGCACACTAAAGAATAACAATCAGAATTACTAACTTCCATCTCAGTAGTATCAGATTTTGTAGCAACCAAAATAGAACCTTTCAATTTAATTTCACATTTACTAGCACTAGATTCTTTCATCTTATATTGCATGAGTTCTTTAGCTATAATCTGATTTTCACTTTTGCTACTCCCCTTTTCTCTATTAGCTCTCTATAACTCATCTTTTAAAATTGCTTCAGGAGACATGCGTAGCAAAATGATTTTCTTTCCTATAGATATGAGAGTATATTTATTAGTTTTACCATGATACAAAGTATCTCTATCATATTACTATGGTCTACCTAACAGCAAAGAACATGATTACATAGGTACAACATTATAATCAGCATAATCATGATATGAACCAATAGAAAAGAGAACTGTCACAATGTGAGTTACCTTCAGCTTACCACAAGAATTAAACCATTGAATATAGTAAGGACAAGGGTACTAATTGGTGGTCATGCCAAGCTTCTCGAGACCATGTTCATGCTTACAAGATTGTTGCAACTCCCTCCATCAGTAATGACTCTGTAGGAATGCTCGTTGGCAATGAACTTCGTTTGAAACAAATTGTGGTGTTGATTTTGTTCAGTATGCTCTATTTGTGCACTAAGCACATGCTTTATAATAATGCTCATATATTTATCCATAATTTTAGCACAAAATTATTCGTCTTCATGTTCAGATTCTTGTTCATCACCTATATGGTCAGCTGCAAATATAGCATATTCTTCCTCAATATCACTAGTTGAAGTATACTCACCATTATCCTTTGTAAGGAGAGCTCGCTTGCTAGGGCAGTCCCTCATCATATGACATAGCCCTTGTAGTAATGGCACTATGTTTCTCATGCTCTTTCAATTGAAGCAACCGAGGATGAACTTTGTGTTGGAGCCTATACTATGCTCTTGCTTGTTTTGGGTGCATGGGGAGGAGTTGTAGAAGTAGTGGGGCGCTGGCTGTTGTGGGAGAAGCTTGGTGCAGAGGTTCAGTTGGTGTTGGATAGAGCCTTTGATTGCACTTGATTGGAACGACCTACAAAAGAACCTCTAAAATTTTCTCTTGTTTTGGATTGTTATCCCTATACTTCTCTTTCACCTTTACAAGTAAGATGAAATAAGTGAGTGATAGAATTGCACTCCTTATAATCAAATATATCCTGAATTTTATAGTTTAAACCACTAAAAAATCTTGCCATCTTAGCATCTTTAGTTTCTTCCAAACTACAACGTAACAATCCAGTTTGCAATTTTTGAGAATAATCCGCTACAAAATTAGTACCTTGTCTCAAACCTTGCAATTTGTTCATCAAATCGTGAGAATAATATGAAGGTACAAATCTTTCTTCAAAGAATTCCATGTTCTAGGTACGTTCTGAATATTACAACAATTTTCACTCCAAATAGATGCAAAACCAGTAAACTCAATAGTAGCAGCCCTAACTTTCTTATATTAAAAAAGCATAGCAAGCAAATTTTTGTTGTACAACTAACTCCCATGTGATATATGCATCAGAATCATACTTTCCAACAAAAAGAGGTATATTGAATTTAATTTTACCAAGTGGGTCATCACGATCATGTACCTCTCATGGTGGTTGTTCTCTTCTCACACCTTGGCAATTGAATCGACATTGTCAACGATCATGATCATTGTTAAGATTAAATCCTCCATTGAACTCCGTATCAACAACATATTGATTTCCTTCATCCACGACTTCTTCTTCCTCTTGGCCCATGAGCGAGCAACAGATAAAATATGGCATGGTTGTGGTACGCCAGCCGTGAAGGGCAGCAAAGAAGGATAGCTAGTGGTGGTGCTCTTTGTAGCTACCCTATGCATGTAGCAAGTACAGCAAGCTCACCATTGGTGTGATCTAGAACCCCATCAAGATGCTCTGAATGTTGATTCAGCAAGTGTGAAAAGTGTTGTACGATTCCCTTCATACACAATGTAAGCAACGCAACCTCATCGGTATGATTAGTGGAATTTGCCATTATTAGAAGACATGAAACAATTAACAAGTATATGTCCCTATCAACTACTAGGTGCTAGTGATTCAAAGTCTCTCACACTCAAGCTTTTACCAAGCTCTTACCAATTCTTACCAAGCAAACAGGTAGTGACCGGCAAACAGGGTCATGGTCAAACGATGACCATACTAGAGACACGAGCCTAGAGCACTAGTGGACAACACAGCACGGCACAGCCTCAAAAAGAGAAGTGACACTTTGTCGAGTGTATAACTGAGTTTCGGTAGGGGGGTTTTCGCAGTTGTGTCACTCTCGACTCTCCTCTCAGGATGAGTAGGAAAAGAAACTCAAGAACACACAGGGAACACACCGAGATTTACCCAGGTTCGGGCCCCCAATGCGGGTAACAGCCCTACGTTCTGCTCAAGCTCGTGTTCTCTAGTATACCACTTGTTCTCAATTCGTCCGATCTTTCGATCGTCCGAGATAGGGATCTCTTCTTTGCTGTGAACTGATCGACTGACCGATCTCCCGATCTCCCTCACCCCATGCACCCTAGCTCCCTTATATACTCCTGGGACTAGCTAGGGCAGGTGGAGGGAGTGGTTTTACATTAATTACATTGATTGTGTCGAGTCCTATCGCTCTCGTCATCCGAGTCTCTTTGTCCACGTTGTTGCTCGACATACTTTGTCTTTGGATCGCCGAGGGAGGGGTTCGAACCTTTGCATGATGAATGCAGTACGCGTCTCCCTGCCTTGCCCTAGGCGGTGTAGATAGTACGGGAGTTAGTGGAGCTGGCTCAGTTGGAGTGACAGGTCATCATGCCGTCAGGGAGCCACGCCCATTTAATGGCTCTTCAAGTGCATCGTAATGGCTCCATGCGCATTCAATGGCTCCCATGCGCATTCAATGGCTCCCATGCTCATTTAATGGATCCCATGCGCATTAAATGACTATGATACATTGTGATCCTAGCGAAGACTTCAGATGGAAGCCTTCCAGCCCTATTTGCGTGGATGACTGATAATGGACCCGCCTACTCATCGGACGACCACGTGGCCTGGTCGTCGGGCTGCTCTTCGAGTGGCCACGTGGCCTAGTCGGCCAAGGTTGGGACCTGGTCGCCCGACTGCTCGCCAGGTAGCCACATGTCCTGGTCGCCCGACTGCTCGCCGGTTAAGTCCCACATACAGGACCTTCTTCTTTCCATATCTTGCGCACATGGTCCCACCTGACAACGGTGGAGAGAGTACCCCGGTGTAGAATACACCGACACATTTCTTTTGGACAATTTTTTGTGACAATTGTTTTGCAGCAAGTGCACGTTGGCATTAGGTATACAGTACTGTCCAAGGTTGCGTTGTGGTATAATGTGGCGTGGTGCATGTGGGTGAGAGGTGGAGGGGTAAAAAGGTAATTAAACTCAAATATCAGAATAATAAATCTAACTCCAACACAATATCAATTCTATTCGGATACTTCTTTTCATTTTTTACTTTTCCAAAACTAATCTTTTTCTTTTTTGACTTTTTTATCTGTACAGAATCTAGCTTTTTCTAATATGATCTAATTCAAACTCAAACTTCTTTCTTGAATTGATCCGTGTCACCCGCCTTCTTTGTCTTCTTGTTCAAGGCGTGGTGTGCAGCAGCAACTAAGATTGTAATTGGCGCATGGCAAGAGATGACATGTGACCAAATTGTAGGCGAAGGCGGCACAACCAGATGATGATGATGGTGTGCTACAGCAGTGTGAAGGCCAGGGTGTCCAGAACTCGAAAGGACACTATGACCAACAGGTCAACATGACGGTGCAACAAAAAATTCAACAATGCAAAAACCAAAAAGAAATTGCAAGGCACAGATTGGTTTGGACAGCAGATGATCAAACCCAAACATTGTTTTCTGTTGCTTTTTCTAGACTCTAGGATGAAGCGATCTAATCTATAAAAATAGAAAATTCTCACTGATAAACTTATGCTCTGACATAAACTAATGCATGTTGTTGGGTCCTGGTTGATTTGTGGAGATGACTCTTGCAATCCAGCTAGCAACTGCACACAACTGATATGCCAAGTAATCGCTGTACCAACTCTGGGATTGTTATCGACCTAGCTAGAAGCTTGATCGACCTGATCACAAATATCAATTCCTACAAGCAATCAAAGAAGAAGCAAGAACAAAGTAAAGAGCAATATGAAATTGCAAATATGATTGAAGTACTAATATTGATGCAGGGTTCCAATTGATCTAGCCAAATAAGAGAATATCGAATAATTTCACAAAGGAAAACTACAACTAAACAATAACCCACCTCTCCTTAGGGCTACCACCAGCATATAAAGGAAGAGGAGAAAGGGGTGCGACCAGAATATGGAAACTGAAAAGGACTTTTGCATTAATCGAAAAGGACTCCTTCCCCCTTGGACTCTAATGGAATATATGGGCCTAGGCCCAAATAAGGTGGCGTAGCACCATAGCTATTAATTAAAAATATATTTAGAAGTTTGGAGGTAGTAGCCAAAGCAAATAGTCATGATTCGGCCATCCTTCATTGTGGCATTATGGTGGCTTCAATTGAGTGTAGTAGCCATTATGCAAGTGTCCTCCAAGCTTGGTTCTTCCATCGTCTCCCTTGGTGCTCCTTGTTTTACTACTCTCATGTCTTATCACCTTGTAGGGTCCTGGATTCCTAATTAGAATAATATCACGTGCATCAGTCAGTATTGTAGAGGTCATAAAATATGAGTGCACTTCAAGAAATGAAGTAACCTGATAATTAAATTGGCAAGAACATGCTCTAGTGACTGGTCCTTGTACATCTTGTTGATAGTAGTGGTGGTTGTATCAGTGGAAGAGGTGTCCTCATCAAAGCGGCTTGTATGAATGAACAAAACTTACCTAGACTTGGGATGCTATGAAAAGAATGATGAGAACTAGATTTGTACCTCATATTACTCTCGTGATTTTCTTAACAATTTGCAATGCTTAATACAGGGTAGTAAAATAGTAGAAGAATACTACCGAGAACTACAAATTGGTTTGTTGTGTTGTGGGTTATAAGACACCATAGATGCTAAAATGGCTAGATTTCAAGGAGGGTTTAATTGTGAAATTTAGGAAATTTTTGGTTATAAAGAATATAACTCTATCACTTGTTTGTTTCATCTTACTTGTAAAGCTGAACGAGAAGCGTAGGGAAGACAGTTCCATTCCTGGGGCTATTTTAGAGGTTTTTCTGTAGGTACGCCGAACCAGTCCCCTGCACCTAGCCGACCACCTACGACCTCCACATGTGGCCGCCCTACATCGTCCACCACTACTCCCCATGCTCCTCAAGCAAGAAAGTCCAAGGTTCAAGTTCCTGCAAAAAGTTTCACTTCAGTTGCTTCTATTGGACAATCCAGGGGTATACAATGCTATCGTTGCAAGGGTTTTGGGCACATGATGCATGATTACTCGAACCAGTGAGCCCTCCTCATCAAAGAAAATGGTGAGTATACTTTAGCTAGTGATATTGATGAGGAATATGCTATGCTTGCCACTAACCCTACAGGTGAGGAACATGAATCTGATCATGTGGAGGTAGAACATTTTGGTGATGAAGCATCAAACAAGTATTTAATCATCATTACAGAGCATGTGCTAAGTGCTCAAATGGATAGTGCTAAATAGAACCAACACCACAACCTGTTCCAAACGAAGTTCATCATCAATCAGTATTCATGCAATCATCATTAATGGAGAGAGTTACAACAATCTTGCAAGCATGGACAAAGTCGAGAAGCTTGGCTTGACCACCAATCAGCACCCTCATTCTTACTATATTCAATGGTTTAATTCTTGTGTTAAGCTAAAGGTAACACATTGTCGGCATATTCCGCCTGACAAGACCCCGTCAACAAACAGGGTTGACTACTCCCAGGATGGAAGGTATGCTTCGGTAGAGGGCGTCTTCATGGCTGGAAACCCTAATGGCTCTCTATGATGGATCCCGGGGATCGACAGATCAGTGAACATGGCGATGTACCCAGGTTCAGGCCCCCAGCGTGGGTAATAGCCCTACGTCCTACTAGATCTTTGTTGAGGAAAGGTGTAAGCGATTACAGTGGTTCTGCTAGTCTTGTGCTCTTGCGTGGGTGTCGTTCTCTTCTCTTTGTCTCTCGTCCCCCCTTCTCCATGCACCGAGGCGCCCTTATATAGACGAGCCGGCCCGGGCAGATGAGAAGGTGACGCTATACTGATCTATGACTCATTAATTACACCCATCATTCGAGCCTTATCTTACAGACCCATGACTCATTTATTACACCCATCGTTGTAGCCTTGTCCTTCAAGCCCCATTTAATGCCGCTGCGTGGCTTCGCCCGGTCCGTCTGAGATATGACACTCCTGCGACTGGTTTAGTGAGAGGCGTTAGAGGGATGGGCTGTCGTCGTGTCGATAGCAGAATTCTTCACAATTAATGGCCCTGACGCGGCATGTTAGGGAAAGAATACTTCGAGGCGAAGCCTTCTCCTTTTTCCTTTGGTTGCCTTCGTGGCCTGACAAGGGGGGCCCAAACGCCCGCCCACTTGCCAGGCCGCCGCTTAAGCCGACGCCCGGCGCGTAGGGCGTGATCGCCCACCGCCAGGCACCACGCTGAGCCACTCACCAGCAGCAGGCGTGATCGTCCACCTACTCGCCAGGGGGCCACACAAGCTCCTCACCCCGCGGGCAGTGCGTGATCGCCCACCTGCCCGCCGAGGCACCACGCCGCCACTCGCGGCGAGCAGGCGTGATCGCCCACCTACTCGCCCGAGGCCACGGGCTCCTCGCCCGAAAGCGAGGCGTGATCGCCACCGCCCACCGGGCACCATGCGGCCGCCGCCTAGCGAGCAGGCGTGATCGCCCACCGCCGCTAGGGGCCACACAGGCTGCTCGCCCGCCGGCGAGGCTTGATCGCCCACCTGCCCGCCAGGCCGCTTCTTGGGCCCATTGCTTCTACGGCGGCGGAGAGGGTACCCCGGTGCAAAGTACACCGACACACGTATTATGAGAGTACACTTTTCTATTGGTTTATATTATGACTATGCTGATTGCGATGTTGTACCTATACAAGCATATTCCTTGTTATTGGGTAGACCTTGGTAATATTATAGAGATAATGTTCATCATGGTAGAACCAATCAATATACTCTCATGTCTAAAAGAAAGAAAATTGTTGTGCTTAATGTCTCCTAAAGCAATTTAAAAAGATGAATTAGAAAGAGGTAATAGAGAAAAGGAGAGTAACAAAAGTGAAAATCATAATGTAGTTAAAGAAATTGTGCAACATAAGAAGAAAGAATCTAAAGGTGAAACTAAATTGAATGGTTCTGTTTTGCTTGCTAATAAATATGATTTTAATGATTTAGAAGTGGATAATTTTGTTTTCTATGCTTTACTTGCAAAGATACTTTGTTTTCACTTGAGCATTGCCTGCATCTTTGCCTCCTGCTATTGCTAACCTTTTACAGAAATTTGTTGATGTGTTTAAATCTAAAATACCCCTGAGGCTACCACCTATTAGAGGAATTGAGCATCAAGTTGACTTGATCTCAGGAGCTTCTTTGTCAAACCATGCACCATATAGAACTAATATGAAGGATACCAAGGAAATTCAGCGTCAAGTGCAAGGCTTGCTTGACAAATGGTATATACGCGAAAGCCTTAGTCCTTGTTCTATTCCTATGATTTTAGTTCCTAAGAAAGATGGATCTTGGCATATATGTGTTGATTGTAGAGCCATTAATAATATCACTACTAGATATCATCATCCTATTTCTAGGTTAGATGATATGCTTGATGAATTGAGCGGCTCCACTGTTTTCTCTAAAGTAGACTTACGTAGTGGTTATGTAACACCCCGGCACCCCGTGCCCTGAATGTTACACCCTCAAGGACACAACCGCTAGCACAAGACACTAGAATAATGTAGCCAAGCTATCTAACCTGCTTAGCTACTTACCAGAATTTATTAGAAATTTCGGCAGCACCTTCCCTAAAATTAGGATATCCACTCAGCAGACAGAAAACATTTTCAGTATATGATATCATTCTAGCAGATCCTTAGTTAACCAATCACATATCCAATAGCAATTAATAACTACACCATGACAAACAACATTATTACAACCACAATTTATTTATTACAAGTCATGAACTCATTAAGATTAGAAGCGATAAAACTAATATGACATTATGGTGATAGGCCGTGATCGTGCTACTACTCCCATCCCAAAGCATACCGACTTCAGGGTACCTACACATATGTGACAAAAGAAGAAGTGAGTCGAAGACTCAGCAAGTACAACGAGTAGCAATAACCACAAAACAACACAACAATTAATATATTTAAATCAAATACATGCTCATATCTCTTAAACTAGGGTAACAAGTACAGAACCAAAGAAATCACCGTCAGTTACCTTATCCACTACCTTACTCCTTTATTTCACATACCTCAATAGATAATATGGAAGGAGCCCATGACTCAACCTATTCGTAACCTGAAAATTTCCCTCAACTCAAGGATCATTTATTATCATTCATCATTAGTAGTATCATACAAGGCGGCAGACTTATTCGCAATCCACACAATATGTCACAACCAACACGCTGACCATCACTCCTTTTGCAATGGTATGCAATGCAACTATGCTTGAATGCTTATATGCACCATTTCAAGCCTATACCGGTATGGCGGAGTGCACACCCGTCGGTATGCACTCTCTCATTCCCCTCCATCCCGTGGAGGGTGCCTACTCTTACTGACTCGCTCCCATGCACCCGTGGGTATGGGACTACGAGGTAGGACTTTCGTGTTCACTACGTGTGAACACAGAGGCCCGCATCGACATGGGTCACCTCTTCCTTTTATGAATGCATTTATGCAATTGACATGGACAATGGTACAAGTTGCACTCTCATAACATACACCAATACATGATTATTAACATTACTTCACGTCCCTGAACTTATAAGTCTCGTTAATCTAGTCATATTCATGAGTAAAACATAATAATAAAATGTAACCTTCCTATAATACGATTAATGTGCAATAAGAAGCGAGCATCACTCTATCATGCCATACTCATGAAAAGGTACTTGCCTTTAGCCTCGGCGATAAACTGACGGCCCGAGTGCGGTATTAGGGACCTCCAACCCTAGAGAACCAAACAAACCATGAAAGGCCGAGAGCACGATTGTCACATTCACCAACTCATCGGGAATTAAAGTAGCATGGTTAAATAAAAGCATACAAAAAGCCTAATGATAAACATTACTCCCTATCCCAACAATACAAAACACTATCAGCATCGCTCAATAGCTATTCATTTAACCAACTATACACACACACACACATATTAATCACATCGAAATTCAAACATGAGCATGCACGAGCACCCCCAACAAACCATTTCATCACTAGAACTTGTAAGGCAACATGTAAGCATATAAATACATTACTTGATACTAACAGAACATTACCCTGTATCTCAATAACATAAAACTCCATTAGTAAGCAGCATCAATTTATTTAGACAACGGTATCTACACGCATACACTAATCATTTTGCACAAGAAGACCCTTTTGGATCACAGATATCACATAAGGGATTTGCAGCAATTTAGCTAGAAGCATACATAAACCAGTTATGCAGCTAGACCAAATCCAAAATAGAACATGAAGCATTCATGCCTTTGTAAATCAGGTCATAAACCCATATTCATATTCAATTGGCAAAGCATGAAAAACATTCTTAATCACACATCTATACCATCCCTATTCCTAAACTTCAAAAAAATAGCATCACATTAAATCCTCGAGAACCCAATATGATACCAACATAATTAATGACACATTACTGACAGGCCCAAATACATGCCCCTAATGGATCAACCAATAGGTGCTTATCATAGCCTTAATGCACGAATCAATCTTTAAACTATAGTAGAATTGACATATGGTAGTATCTAGTCTCAGAGCGAGTAACACAAAATTTCATTCAAATCGTGCTCATGAAGCTAAGCTCATAGTTTGACTGCCACTAGGAACTTTGCCATCACATTTTAGAATAACAACACAATTAACAATTTGGGATCTTATGCATAATAATGGCATTAACAAATTGAACTAATACACAATATTGGTTCATCATCAAATGGTACTAAATATTTCTTAACTCATTCATTTTTAATTGAGCCATGCAAAAAGTAACAAGAATCAAGTCACAGCTTAAGATTCAAAAACATTACAAATGTAAGGATGACATTAGAGGGCTCATATACAAATAACACACATATGCGTATATATATATATGTATATATATCTCATTCCATAAACAACAAAGACGTAGAATCCTCAAGAATCTAATGGGGTATACATAAATACTTGGTAGGCCTCAAGAACAAAACCACATATGCAACACATAAGCAAGTCTTTAGCGATCACAACAGGAAAAGACAAACACCAAAGCAATCACATTTAATCAACTAGGACCCAAAGACACACGTGAGGGTGCTCATTAACCAAAGATACACAACCAAATGCGCCATACAAGTACTCATAGGCCACTACTCGTAATCGATGCAATACCCTAATATAACCCTTCTAGGCATTTCATCGAACACCGCCATGCACCAATTAATTAATTGCTCAACTTAAACTTGTGGTGGATACTCACTCTGAAGAGGGCAAGGGCAAGAGAGGGTGGCGCCAGACAGGAAGCCCTCAAGGGCGGCGCACAGCTACAGGGAGGGAGGCTGGACTGGGGTGGTCACAGGAGCCGGAGGAAGAGGGTGGGCGGCGCCGATTGGGCTTGGCCGAGGGCACCAGAGCCCAGCCAGGAGAGGCGACGCGGGTGGGGGCGCCAGGGGAGGAACGACGCCAGGGAGGAGGCGCGCCTGTGGAAGGGCGGGAGGCGCGGGCCGAGGAGGAAACGCCGGTGCAGCCTTCTGCTGCCTGCTACCGCCGGCTTGAAGAAGAGGTGCAGGGAGGGCTTCGGCAGGGGAGGGGCTCGGCCAGGGCAACCGCAAGGGAGAGGCGCCAGAGAGGAAGCAACCAAGGGAGGGGAGGCGCATGGCCTAGGCTGAAGTCGGCCATGGAGGAAGCCAAGAGCAATTTGGGAGAATTGGGGAAAAACCAGAACTTTCGAGTCTAGGGTTCATTTACTCCTCTCCTCCTTGTTATACTCCATCACTTGAGTGCTAAAAAATAAAAAGGCTAGGGAAAAATGTAAATAATACTACACAACAATTCTAAAGGTCACAAACCCCGTAAAACTTTGCAAGATACACTCTCCTTAAAAGAATTAGACCTCAATTCGGAATACCTCAAAACCCACCCACAAGAGCAATGAAGTCTAATTGCAAAAACAAAAGCCCCAAAAGAACAAAGGGTAGTTCTCACGAAGAGATTCCACAACTCAAACCACGGTTCTCGCCAAATAAAAGGAGCACGAATCTGAACCCATTTCATTCATCAAGACTAATCTCAATAGACCTTGCGCTCTCAAACCCAAAAGGTTTTCCTAAACCAGAATCTCACAAGCATTTTCTCAACCAGGAGAAATTCACACCTCTCACGCTTAAACTCTCATAGATCCAAAGCGATCACCAAATTCTCAATTCATACCATTTTCATAAACTATCTGACAACTCAGGCAACTCTTCTTTAACGCTTCATACACAACCTCCAGTCAACCAACGATTCTCCTAAGAAGATCATACGACAAATTTCCAAACTCCGCTCTAATACCTTCTTCAACCTCATTCACTCAAAACTTTAGTCTCCCGTCTCTACCTCACAGATCAACAAACCCGAGATGATACAACCATCGCAAGCCACATCACTCTATTAAGCATTAAAGGAATTATCACCAATTCACCAAAACTATCCGATTGGACAGCTAGGTTCTAAACCTGAATCCCCTAGGAACCAAGAGAACATTGATTCCCGTCTTTCCCCATTGATTATCCTTGATAACCAAAGAATCGATTAAGAACACATCACTATTTCCAACCACTCAATCATCTATGGTTCCACATCGGACTCCTCCAGGAACCAAAACACAAATCTTCATCTTTTGCCAACGATTGCCCTTGCAACAAAAGGGACCAAAGTCATTCCTTACTATCGAAACGAATCGCCCATCAGGGCACAAATCCCATTTCTATCATAGTACCAAAATCATACTCTACCTTCTTTCGCCCTATCTCGCTCGCATTTGAGACAACCACTAGAGGAAACAATTCATAACCAAAACATTGATTCCAACCCAGGAATCCGAGGTTTCCAACACATTTAGACCAAGAGACACCAAAATCAATTGATCCTCTCCACAAGGGATTTGGACCAAAACATGCTACACCCTTCAATACTCTCAACTTTTAATCCAATTACTGTCAACACCTAATCAAGGTTAGACCCTCCATTAAAACCAATTCATACTTGGTTCTCTTGCTGCGATGGTCTTGCCCAAAGAATTCAAGCAACGAGCATACTCTCAATTTATACTCAAGTGGGGAACCACAATTAAACATTTCCTTTTCTCACCCTAGAAAGCGAAGAGAATCTCGATTCTCTTACAAAACGAACCACCTTCCTTAACTTGAAATCAATGCAATAAAACGCATAACAAGGGAAGACTCAACTGAGAAGAGAAACTTTGCACCACTTTATTCAAAAGCTGTCACAAAAACTAAGAGAACTCCATTCTCTTAACAACATAAACCATTTCCCTCACCTTGAGCCCTAAGGTGAGAAGCTTCACATCAAAGAATCACTCGATTAAAAGGCAACACAACACACCAATCCCAAAACCAACATTTTGGGAACAGCAAAATGATCCTGAAATCCAACACTTTCCATTACATCTATTTATTTCCTTTAAATGGCAAGTCCAAAGACTATCATCACACTAACCCATAAGTATGCAGTCTTTCTTCCTCATAATCTTTCATCCACTAACTCCACCACTTGGCGAAACACAACTCATATGGCAAATTTCAATTGCACACCAAACAAAATGCCTTAAACAAAAGACAACCTTCCAAGTAATTTCACCGACAACCCCATTTCCTTAGGTAATTAAACCTAAGTTCATCCTACATTCCATTACCTCTAAAATTCTTGCACCTTTAACAATAAAGGTTTCAATGTCCACACTTAGCGCCCTTGGGAAGCCCCAACATTAAACAAATTCTCCCCATCACTCATCAAAGAAAAACACAGTTGAACTTTTATCCCAAGTTAACCTACCACCCAAAATTCCTATCCGTCAACCATCTGACGAACACAAAGATCAATTATCTAAGTCTCCAATGATTTAGACAATTGAACACCATCAGCTTATTTAACAAGTTCCTCAACCAAACTGGTTATTACTCCCTTGACACATCATTTATAACCTCACGCAAACACCATTTCTAGATCTCCACTTATAACCGTGGATCATCATGACCCACAAAATACGTCTTGCCATCAACCCAATTAGGGTCGACCACCTTAACCCACAACATAAACATTCTACTAATCCTCAACGGAAAGACCTTCAATCAACCTACGATTTACTCGATCAAGGTAATTTCCTTTCCAGAAAAGCCAACCAAATCTTCCAAAGAAGCTCGACTCTCAAAAGACTTAGAAAAGGACAGGACTCAATCCTGGTCATCCACCCGACCCCCAAACCAATCATCAAACTCCAAAATCACACAAAGGAAAGGAGTTACACAAATCAACTCACGGAAGAGAAAAGCGAATCGATCGAATAACACTTTTTCCTTTAAAGCCCCCAAATCCAAAACTTCAACTTGGGGAACGACAACACGAAAACTCCAAGTCTTTTCCCGCTATCAACCAAAAGAGGAACAACAGGATTCTCTTTTCTTTGACTTAAATCCAAGAAGACCAAAGAAGACAACACCCAAATAACGTACTCCATCAACTCTCCGATCTACAATAAAATAACAAGAATTCTCCTCACACGAGGTTATGAATCCTCCGGCCGGATCTCAACCGCCACACCGACCAACACGTATTACGACAGAGCCGACATACCTTAGGCACAAAAAGTCCCACCGACCTTACTAACAAAATACCACTTCAAAATTATAGCCATCAAGAATACCATAGCCTTATCAAGATTAACATATAACCTACCAACAAGTATCAAAATAACAAAATAAGCAATGCAACATAATGCAACGATAACCCATCCCCGCCCCATCGCATCGAGTGTGTCAAGTTTTTAAATTATTTAACCATTCTACATCAAGTTTTAAGGTTATTGCCCTAGGGCCACAATTTAAAGGTTCAACCTAAACCATGTTTCTACTTTCATACAGCAAAATTTTAATTCATTCTAGAATTACTCACTACATTCAAGCACCATGGACCTGAAGCCCGCTCTGATACCAACTGTAACACCCCGGCACCCCGTGCCCTGAATGTTACACCCTCAAGGACCCAACCGCTAGCACAAGAAACTAGAATAATGTAGCCAAGCTAGCTAACCTGCTTAGCTACTTACCAGAATTTATTAGAAATTTCGGCAGCACCTTCCCTAAAACTAGGACATCCACTCAGCAGACAGAAAATATTTTCAGTATATGATATCATTCTAGCAGATCCTTAGTTAACCAATCACATATCCAATAGCAATTAATAACTACACCACGACAAACAACATTATTACAACCACAATTTATTTATTACAAGTCATGAACTCATTAAGATTAGAAGCGATAAAACTAATATGACATTATGGTGATAGGCCGTGATCGTGCTACTACTCCCATCCCAGCATGCCGACTTCAGGGTACCTACACATATGTGACAAAAGAAGAAGTGAGTCGAAGACTCAGCAAGTACAACGAGTAGCAATAACCACAAAACAACACAACAATTCATATATTTAAATCAAATACATGCTCATATCTCTTAAACTAGGGTAACAAGTACAGAACCAAAGAAATCACCGTCAGTTACCTTATCCACTACCTTACTCCTTTATTTCACATACCTCAATAGATAATATGGAAGGAGCCCATGACTCAACCTATTCGTAACCTGAAAATTTCCCTCAACTCAAGGATCATTTATTATCATTCATCATTAGTAGTATCATACAAGGCGGCAGACTTATTCGCAATCCACACAATATGTCACAACCAACACGCTGACCATCACTCCTTTTGCAATGGTATGCAATGCAACTATGCTTGAATGCTTATATGCACCATTTCAAGCCTATACCGGCATGGCGGAGTGCACACCCGTCGGTATGCACTCTCTCATTCCCCTCCATCCCGTGGAGGGTGCCTACTCTTACTGACTCGCTCCCATGCACCCGTGGGTATGGGACTACGAGGTAGGACTTTCGTGTTCATTACGTGTGAACACAGAGGCCCGCATCGACATGGGTCACCTCTTCCTTTTATGAATGCATTTATGCAATTGACATGGACAATGGTACAAGTTGCACTCTCATAACATACACCAATACATGATTATTAACATAACTTCACGTCCCTGAAATTATAAGTCTCGTTAATCTAGTCATATTCATGAGTAAAACATAATAATAAAATGTAACCTTCCTATAATACGATTAATGTGCAATAAGAAGCGAGCATCACTCTATCATGCCATACTCATGAAAAGGTACTTGCCTTTAGCCTCGGCGATAAACCGACGTCGAAAAGCGGTATTAGGGACCTCCAACCCTAGAGAACCAAACAACCCATGAAAGGCCAAGAGCACGATTGTCACATTCACCAACTCATCGGGAATTAAAGTAGCATGGTTAAATAAAAGCATACAAAAGCCTAATGATAAACATTACTCCCTATCCCAACAATACAAAACACTATCAAGATCGCTCAATAGCTATTCATTTAACCAACTATATATATACACACACACATATTAATCACATCGAATTCAAACATGAGCATGCACGAGCACCCCAACAAACCATTTCATCACTAGAACTTGTAAGGCAACATGTAAGCATATAAATACATTACTTGATACTAACCTAACATTACCTCAGATCTCAATAACATAAAACTCCATTAGTAAGCAGATCAATTTATTTAGACAACGGTATCTACACGCATACACTAATCATTTTGCACAAGAAGACCCTTTTGGATCACAGATATCACATAAGGGATTTGTAGCAATTTAGCTAGAAGCATACATAAACCAGTTAGGCAGCTAGACCAAATCCAAAATAGAACATGAAGCATTCATGCCTTTGTAAATCAGATCATAAACCCATATTCATATTCAATTGGCAATGCATGAAAAACATTCTTAATCACACATCTATACCATCCCTATTCCTAAACTTCAAAAAAATAGCATCACATTAAATCCTCGAGAACCCAATATGATACCAATATAATTAATGACGACATCGACAAAGCCCAAATACATGCCCCTAATGGATCAACCAATAGGTGCTTATCATAGCCTCAATGCACGTAATCAATCTTTAAACTATAGTAGAAATGACATATGGTAGTATCTAGTCAGAAAGGTATCACAAAATTTCATTCAAATCATGCTCATGAAGCCGAGCTCATAGTTTGATCGCCACTAGGAACTTTGCCATCACATTTCGAATAACAACACAATTAACAATTTGGGATCTTATGCATAATCATGGCATTAACAAATTGAACTAATACACAATATTGGTTCATCATCAAACGGTAGTAAATATTTCTTAACTCATTCATTTTAATTGAGCCATGCAAAAGTAGCAAGAATCAAGTCACAGCTTAAGATTCACAAACATTACAAATGTAAGGATGACATTACAGGGCTCATATACAAATAACACACATATGCGTATATATATATATATATGTATATATATCTCATTCCATAAACAACAGCACGTAGAATCCTCAAGAATCTAATATCGGTATACATAAATACTTGGTAGGCCTCAGTAACAAAACCACATATGCAACACATAAGCAAGTCTTTAGCGATCACAACAGGGAAAAGACAAACACCAAAGCAATCACATTTAATCAACTAGGACCCAGCACACAGCCGGAGGGTGCTCATTAACCAAAGATACACAACCAAATGCGTCATACAAGTACTCATAGGCCACTACTCAGAATCAGTGCAATACCCTAATATAACCCTTCTAGGCATTTCATCGAACACCTGCCATGCACCAATTAATTAATTGCTCAACTTAAACTTGTGGCGGATACTCACTACAGAAGAGGGCAAGGGGCGGCAGAGGGTGGCGCCAGCAGCAGGGAAGCCCTCAAGGGCGGCGCACAGCAGCAGGGGAGGGAGGCTGGACCTGGGGTGGTCGCAGGGAGCCGGGAGGAAGAGGGTGGGGCGGCGCCGATTGGGGCTTGGCCGGAGGGCACCAGAGCCCAGCCAGGGAGAGGCGACGCCGGGGTGGGGGCGCCAGGGGAGGAACGACGCCAGGGAGGTGGCGCGCCGGCCAGGGAAGGGGGGCAAGGAGGCGCCGGGCTGAGGAGGAAACCGCCGGTGCCGACGCTGCTGCTGCTTGCCGCCGACTTGAAGAAGAGGCGCAGGGAGGGCTTCGGCAGGGGAGGGGCTCGGCCAGGGCAACCGCAAGGGAGAGGCTCCAGAGAGGATGCAGCCAAGGGAGGGGAGGCGCACGGCCTAGGCTGAAGTCGGCCAGGGAGGAAGCCAGGAGTGGCTAGGAGAATTGGGGAAAAAAACCAGGAACTTTTTGAGTCTAGGGTTCATTTACTCCCTCTCCTCCTTGTTATACTCCATCACTTGAGTGCTAAAAAAATAAAAAGGCTAGGGGAAAAATGTAAATAATACTACACAACAATTCTAAAGGTCACAAACCCTGGTAAAACTTTGCAGTATTACAGGTTATGACCAGATTAGAATGACACTTGGAGATGAATGAAAAAATGCTTTTAAAACTAAGTTCAGACTATATGAGTGGTCAGTGATGCTTTTTGGTTTAACTAATGCACCTAGTACTTTCATGAGATTAATGAATAAAGTTTTACATGCTTTCATTAAAAAATTTGTGGTGGTTTACTTTGATGATATATTATATACAACAAGTCACTTATGAACATCTTGCACACTTACATGCTATTTTTATCGCTTTGAGTGATGCCTATTTGTTTGGTAACCTCGAAAAGTGCACTTTTTGCACTGATCCTGTTTGTTTTCTTGTCTATATTGTTACTCCACAAGGAATTGAGGTAGATGAAGCCCAGATTAAATCCATAAAGAGTTGACTGACACCATAAATGGTCACACCCAAGTGTGGAGCTTTTATGGACTTGCTGGATTCTATCGTTGCTTTGTGAAGGATTTTAGCACCATTTCTACACCATTTAACGAATTGACAAAGAAATGTGTCCTTTTCAAATGGGGACAAACACAAGAAGTTTTCAACTTTCTCAAAGAAAAGCTCACAAATGCATCATTCCTCTTAACATCCTAATTTCGATAAGATTTTTGAACTTGAGTGTGATGCTAATAGAATTGGAATTGGTAGTGTATTACTTCAAGAAGGTAAACCTATTGCTTACTTTAGTGAGAAATTAAGTGGGCCTATTCTGAATTATTCATCTTATGATAAAGATTTATATGCTTTTGTGAGTGTGCTTGAAACTTGGCAACATTATTTATGGCCAAAAGAATTTATCATTCATTCTGATTATGAGTCATTGAAACATATTAGAAGTCAAGCTAAACTAAACCACAGATATGCTCATTGGGTTGAATTCATTGAATTTTTTATTTTCTCGTAAAACACAAGAAAGGGAAGGAAAATATGATTGCTAATGCTTTGTCTAGACATTATATTTTGTTGTCTCAATTTGATTGTAGAATTTTGAGCCTAGAAACAATAAAAGATTTATATGCTTCTGATGATGAATTAAAGGATGCCATGTCCAATTGTAAGATGATAAATGCTGGAACAAGTTGGTTTTAAATTAATGGTTCTTGTTTAGAGCTGATAAGCTATGCATTCGAGCTAACTCTATTCGTCTTTTGTTGCTACAAGGGGCGTATGGAGGAGGACTTATGGGACATTTTAGCGTCAAGAAGGCAGAGGACATCCTTAGTGAACACTTTTATTGTCCGAAGATAAGGCATGATGTTGAGCACTATGTTACTTGTTGCACTACATGCCAAAAAGATAAGTCTCGATTGAAATGCCTCTTCCTGTTCCTAGTATATCTTTGGAGGATATTTCTATACATTTTATTTTAGGATTACCTAGAACAAAGAGGATAGTATTTTTGTTATAGTGGATAGATTTTCTAAGATGACACATTTTATTCCGTGTCATAAGAGTGATGATGCTGCATATGTTGCTGATTTATTTTTTTAGTGAGATAGTACAACTATATGGTGTCCCAAGTACAATTATTTTAGATCGAGATGTGAAGTTCTTGAGCCACTTTTGGAGGACCTTATGAACATGTTGGGGACAAAATTGCTATTCTCTACCACAAGTCATCCCCAAACTGATAGACAAATTGAAGTCATAAATTGCACATTGTCAACCATGTTGAGGGCTGTTTTGAAGAAAAACATGAAGTTGTGGGAAGAATGTCTACCTTAGATAGAGTTTGCCTACAACCACTCACTGCATTCAACCACAAATATGAGCACTTTTTAGATAGTATATGGCTTTAACCCTATCACTATAATTGATTTGTTACCTCTACCCTCTTCAGCAAAGATAAATCTAGATGCTAAGAAACATCTAAATTTGTTCTTATGTTTTATGAGACAACAAAAGAAACTATAGAGTGCATGAATGAGAACTATAGGGTTGCTGGTAGTAAAAGTAGAAAGAAATAACTTTTGAACTTGGTAATATTATTTGATTGCATTTAAGAAAAGATAGATTTTCAAATTTGAGGAAGTCTAAGTTCATGCCTAGAGCTGAAGGTCCTTTTAAGATCATTGAAATTAATGATAATGCATATAAGTTTGATCTGTCCATAGATTTTAGGGTTAGTTGCACATTTAACATTCTAGATTTGAAGCCATACTTGAGAAAAGATGAGCTTGAGTCGAGGATGACCCCAATTCAAGAGGGGGAGGATGATGAGGACATCACTCCTATAGATGCAACCAAGACTTTTCCACACACTGTGCAAGTGCCATATCCAATCACATGAGCACGTGCACGTCAATTAAATTATCAGGTAACTTTATTTTGGAAGTGAATTCTATTTATAATGAAAATATGATGCTTCCTAATGTGTGTGATTTACTTATCCTCAGAAATCATGGAGAGGACTAAATGGTTCGGAATACGAGAAGGAATGCTACAAGACAAAGGGCCACAAGGAGGATTTGAAGCCTAGCCTAGGCCAACTGCTTCAACTCCTCTCCCTGGTGGCCACCCTTTCCACAAGCCCACTAGGCTAGCCCAACTACATTTGGAAAACTTCATAAAATGGTGATGTACCACATTTGTTAATTGGGCTTCGCCCATGTAATAGGAAGGCCTAGGAGGGAAGCCCAGGAGGAGTTCACCTCCTGACCGCATGCCCTTTAAATGCTTATTGAAGTTAGCTGAGCTCCCTTATGAGACTTGAGTTTTGTTAGATTAGTTTTTCATGTAAAACTTCTGTGTTCTTCGCTTGAGTCGGCTAGACCAACTATCAAGATCACAATTGGAACCCCAACACTTGTCCTTAAGCCATATTCACAATTTTGGATTGCTTTTTCTTTGTTCTTACTTATTTTTTGGTTGCTTGAAGGAATTGATCTTTGTGATCAGATTAATCAAGTTTTGGTGCAGTTGATAGCAATTCAGAGTTTGGTTCAGCGATTGCTTAGCGTTGGTCTTGTTTCGGTTGGTAGCCTAGATCATGAGGGTCATCTCCACAAATTGAGAGTTATCCTTCTCACTGAAAGATTGGGCTTCCATTGGCGTCACCAATCTTGGTATTAGAACATGCTTGAGTGGTGACGTATTTTTATCCCTAGATTAGATTCATTTTCCTATCCTAAAACGGAAATTCCTCCATAAAAATTAAATATTTAGTTTCAATCTAGTATTTTAGTGAGTTTTCTTAGGTTTTGATCCATTGGAATCCTTGTTTTAGTTGCATGTCGAGTTTCCTTCATGTCGCCTGTTCATTTGTCTAGTATAGTGTTTTCACTATAAACTCGGATTTTTGTGGTCTTGTGTTTTTGGAAACCTTACGAATAGTTCTTCAAACTATCTTTTTTTAGTACTAGTTCAGATTTGGACTCTATCTGTTGATTGAGTCCATCAAACTTGGTGCATAAGAGCTAGGGTTTGTAACAAGTCGGTTCACTAATTTGATTATAGTTCCTACACCCGAACTATAATTTGCAAAAAATTTTAGTTTCGGAATCCTTGGAGAGTTCTCCACAAAAAGTGTTTTTTTGGGTGTCGGTTTTGATTCAGATTCATTGCAACCAAATTTGATTCGGATTCAAGATCGATCAAATCTGTTGAATTTAGGTCAAATCTATGCTATTCATTTTTAGCTATAAATTCTACAATTATGCTCTCAATTGTATGTTTTTGCACTTGTTGGAAAGCTTAGAATATCACCTTCAATTCATTCAATTGCGACCATGCGAGATTCAATCGTTTTCACACTTTAATCATGGCGACAATCCATGTCACTAAAAAGGCTAAATTAGGGTTCCTTGCATCGCTTTGAGTTCTAGCTTGTCCCTTTGAGTTAGTTGAGTCCAGTAGCGTCCATAAAAACTAAAACCACAAAAATATCATTACACTAATGTTTGGGAACCAACTCATCCTTTGCAAATAATTTGAACCTAATTGAGAATGTCTACTTGGTATTGCTTAGGGTTGTTTGTATTCATACATTGCATAATCTAGAAACGTCATATCATTATATTATCTTGTAACATCAAGTTAGGGATTCCTAAACTTTGTTCATACTAGTGTTGGTCAAAAGTTACGAAAAGAAAGAAAAGAGATGCCCAAAAGTCACCAAAATAAACAAAAGAGAAAGAAAGAGACAAAATGCCAACAAAAGGGGGAAAAGGGGAATAGCGGCTAGTCACACTACATTGAGCACAATCATAATTTGTGTTTGTTATTTTTAGATTGTGCAATTGTATTAATTAATGAGCAATCTTGTGCTCTTTGTATTTTTAGCTAGTCTCTTCATAACTTATGCAACATGAGATTTAGTGCTGAAATTATACTTGCTTAATTAGCTCATTCTATTGGTTGCATTAAGTTCCATCATTTTTGTCTTGAAACTCACATGCTTCCTAGGCAACTAGGGCTTTGAAACTCTAGTTTGGATCTTTACTTATCATTACAATTACTAGAATAGAGATCGGCAACTAGGACTTTGAAACTCTAGTTTGAATCTTTACTCATCATTACAATTAATAGAATTTTCAAATTGCATAGGATGTTGTCGGGACCCAAATAAGCAAATCCGAACCCTTTGTGTACACTGCACTAGTCCAGAATCATGCTAGTGCATATAGTGGCAACATTGAGGAATATCATTCCATATGCATAATAATTAAAGAAGTAATTAACATTAAATATCTGAGTAGCAATC